>JAULAV010007497.1:0-278601 GCA_030789695.1 Scilla litardierei | reverse complement strand
ACACTTGTTGGTTCTAACTGGCCGGTTGCTCTTTCGTACTGATCGGTGTCCCCTGTAGTTCCCACTTCTTGCACATGCATAGTAGGCAGCGGGAGTCCTATTGGATGATTTACTCATACTCGACGCACTGGTAACAATCACATGCCCCTATTGTCGTCCGACGCTCTTTATCCACTGAAAGAGCTCGTCTCTACTTTTAAAAGGTTGAATCGTTGTAAATTCGGCTGTATAATCCATACACACCTGTATCAAACAATTCATACAACTAATTGGACCGGGAACCAAACATTAGTTTCATTATTGCTGTAAAGATAAATCAATATTAACTCGGAATTTTTTAACATCTCCATCAATCTCAACTGTATCTGCAGGCAAGTAAAAACCAAAAATTTCTCCTTCTATTTCTACACATTGTAATAAGAATATCAAATAAAAATGTACTTAACAGTATATACTTACCAAATCGCGATTTCGACAAATTTAGGTTGAAAACCCCTAAATCGATTTCTATCGCTTCACCGATTTGTTTGAACGCAGCAGTTGACACTGTGATGTAAATGTCGAGCCCAGTAATAAAAATCAAATCTTTGGAATTTCTGTCTGTGCACCTTGAGCAATCTACGAAAAAATTGCCGTTTGATATTCCGCCTTGAGCGATCTGTGGAAGGTTATGGCTGTGAGCGGTGAGCAGAATTTATCAAGGGGTGAAAGAGGGTCCTAACTGGTCAAAACGGGTAAAAATTTTAACCCGTTGTGCGCTTCGAGTAAATTCGGTGGTTTAGTTGGCATATTTTACTTAGCATGCACAACAGTTATATTTTAACACGATTTGAACCGTTTTGCGTGCTGAGTAATCTTACATGGATTGTCAGGATTGACATTAGTAACGGTAATCGTTATTAATCGCGACGCTGAGAATGATTTTACCCGGTTGTGCGCGCTGAGTAATTCTAAAATTTGTTTTTAATATATATTCTATTGGATTACTCATATTCTTATGCCGATGTTAACAACATTATTGATACATATAAAATAATATAATACCAACATGATAACTATCATAATTTGTATTATTTAACAGCCTTAAGAAATATTGGATAGATTGCGTGTGTTATTAAGCATTCAAAATCTAGTATATATCTGTTTGTACCCGTTCACTAAAAAGTTAGTAAGAGGCAAACTTGATTAGTAGGTCTATCGTTGAGCATAACTTATAGATACGATACACCACAGCACAGCATACAGATGATAACATTTGCACATTTAGGCAGACATGATAAAATTTCACGCTACCAATCTGTCAATATGAAATAAACAATCCATAGTAAAATGGTACAACATTTTATCCTACAATATTTCAATAACGTCAATGGTTGCAATATCGTAACCAAATACTATTGACTGGAATTAATGCATCATATCCTCATAAGCAACCGGCCATCTGTCTGACACATTGGAACGGTATCTTAGCCACATACTTGAAGTCGGAGGGACATGACCATATGTGGCAAGTTTAACAATAACGAAGTGATTATTGTTCACATGACCCAACGTTATGTGGCGTCTGGATGATAGGGGTACTGGAGGAGTTCTTAAAGGAAAATATGTCACACACTGATGAGGTGCAAGAATATGTACTACACAGTCGTAGCATGAGGCAATGACATGTGCCATTTCTGGCATCTACATCCACCATTTAGCTTTTGGACGGTCTAACAAATGGCCCAGTGCCACTACATTCTTTTTAAATTCCACGGCACCCATAAGTTACCGGTACAAGCTGTTGTGGTTCTGCATCTCTTCTCGCAAGTCATATTTGACCTGCCTCCATTCGTCCTCACCCAGTCCCAATTGAGCTGCCACAGCCCTATACCCACCGTTTCCGTCTGCTTTCACATCTACGACGTGCATTATAAGGGGTCATAGACACTCAGGAAAAGCGTTCCAATTAGGTATTATTATGTCGGCAGCCAAGTTCTCATCAATATCATCATGTGGAATTGATTGTTTCGACTTCTTTATTGTACGTTTCCACAACGGTCTACTTCTTCCCTTACCCGGCTTACACGTCAATGTAGACGTATCCGTCATCTCAGCATGCTGCTTAGCAATCTCCGCTACCAGTGTAGAAATTTGCAGACGTAGAACCTCATGCTCCTTCTCAAAGACCTTAGCCACTGCATTCTCATCCTCCTCCTCCTCAGCAGTTTGCTCCGCCTCATTACGATCCACCTTATCATCCTCCCCACCCATCTTCCCAGTATGATCCTCCTCCTACAACTTAGCAGGCACTGCATTCTACCAAAATGCCTCCCCCACCTTCTGATCCTTCCCCTCATTATTTACAGCCTTCACATTCTCATCACCCACAATTTTATCAGCTGATGCTAACTCCTTCAACTGTTTTACAATACCAACCTTCTTCCCCCATTGTAACCGGTTTCGTGCATTATAAATTGCTTTGATTGAGGTTGCACTGAAGTTTTTATTTGCCTTCAGTACTTTCAAAATTTCAGCTGGCCGAACCTTGCTATTTGTCAAGTCACACACTGTTTCCATCTCCATTCCCGGTAACGTCCCTTCATCGGAATGGCCATCGACATATTTAGCTGCTTCATGGTTATGCATGCCACAAACGACTGTTAACTTCCACTCCTCAACGCCCATGCCCACCATATAAACACGCAATGAGAAAGGACATGAACACTTCTTGGTTTTAACAGGCTGGTTAGTCTTTTTTAGCTTTCAGTGTCCCCGATACTCACCGCTTCTTTCACACGCAAAGTACACATCATGATGCCCTTTGGCCGTTTTACTTAATCTCCCCGAACGTGTAACAATCATATGCCCATGACTTAACCCGACGTTGTGTATCCACTGAAACAGCTCTTTTCTATCATTGAACAGTTGATTGGTGGTAAAGTCGTTTGTAAAATCCATATTATCCTGTATCAAACAATTCATAACCTGATCCTCAAAGATTTAATGCATTATTGCCGAGAAGATAAATCAATATTACCTTGGATTTTTGTACCAACTTCATCAATCTCAACCGTGGATGAATGCATGTAAAATCAAAATAAGAAAGAAAGATAAACTGTACTTAAAAGTATAGACTTACCAAAGAGTCAATTTCGAAAAATTTAGGTCAAAAACCCCTAAATCGATTTCTCTCGATTCAGCTCTTTGTTTGATCTCACCAGTTGACTAAGTGATGTATCCTTCGAGCAATGAAATAAAAATCAAATCTTTTGGAATTCGGTCTGGGCGACTGGAGCGATCTTTGAAAAAACTTGCCGTTTGAAATTCCGCCGTGAGCAATCTGTGTAATTGTTTGTCAATTCGCTACGAGCAGAAGGTATCACGGGACAATTTCGGGTCCTACCGGGTCATATCGGGTCTACAATAATTTACCCGTTGTGCTGGTTGAGTAAGCAAGTCTAGTTTGAAATATTACTAGCAAATAACCCGTCCACATGTGCACGTGGACTTGATCAAAATGGTTGTGTGTGGTGAGCACTTACGAGTTTTGAGTGGTTGTGTGCACTAAGCAATTCCGTGTTTTGATTGGTTGTGGGCGGTGAGCAATTTCGAGTTTTGCATGGTGGTGTGCGGTGAGCAATTCGGAGTTTTGCGTGTTTGTGGGCGGTGAGCAATTCTGAGTTTTGCGTGGTTGTGTGCGGTGAGCAATTTTGAGATTTACGTCATTATGTGTGGTAGGCAAATAGCTAGACGGTTCACAGAGGAGAACTTTTACATTTTTGCCCTCCCAGTGTTCACGATGAGTAATTTACACTATGAACCAATATTTTTATGCATCCGTATATACAAAGGCATCATAACAGCTTCCATATGCGATCGGTTTTATGACCTAAGGCAGGAAAAGCTAACGAGATAGGGTTTGATCAACAGAAATTATTCTAATTTGCTGATCTATATAGACTATAAAAGTTCCTACTTATATCAAACGAAGATCCTTAAGGCAGAGCAAAAGATTTGTGTCATTGGGTTGGGGTGCCCTAAAATAGTCAACTGCGGACGCATTGCATCGTAAAGTTGGTAAGCCATTAATTGATGCTAATTAATTCCGGTATTTATTAATAATTTCAGAAATTGATTGCTCGATTGTTACATTTGGTACATGATTGCGTAGAAATTACGAAGATTGAGATGGACTCGGTACACATTGAGGGGATCTGTGATGAAGCGGACAAAGAAGCAAAGGTTATAAATTATTTCGCTTTGTTAACTGACAAATTTACTAGAAAATAAAGGAAAACATTTAGTGACTATGTTGGTATGTGGTACTTAATTCAGCGTATTGTTGAAGGCTCAGAGGTTAATAAAGATAATACAAATCAGTTCACAACAAATAAAATTTTCCCCAGCATAGAAGAGCTTGGTAAATGGGTAAAAGCGGTCGGTGTGAAAATCGGGAATTTGGTTGTTTCAAAATCATCAAATATGAGCACAAAGGGCAATAGGGTCCCAACTTATTATTTTTGTTGTGAAAGAAGTGGGACATATCGGCCACACAGGCCGGATATATCGGCCAAAAAATCAACTCGAAGCAAGAAGTGTTCATGGCCCTTCTACTTGAGGGCTAATGGTGTGGCAACAGATAAGTGGATTTTGACAGTTGTACATGGCAATCACAACCATAAACCCGCAATGTACATCGAGCGACATCCACATGAGAGGAGGTTCGGAGGGGGGGAGATGGCCACGGTGAGAGACGTGTCAAATAGATTGCTTAGGCCAAGGAAAATCTTGAAATACCTGAAGGAAAAGGATAATGCAACATCTACCACAATCAACACTATTTATAAAGCCAGACAGAGGATGAAGGTAGGGGAAATGTCCTGGAGAGCAGAAATGCAGCTATTCGTTAATCTAGTGACACATCGTAATTACGTTGTGTATCATGAAGTGGACGAAGTGACAAATGCAGTGATGAATATATTTTGGGCACATCCGCAGTCGGTTGATTTATTACGAAAATTTCCAGAGATTCTGGTTATGGACTGCGCGTTGAAGACCAACCGTAACAAGACACCATTGATGGGGATGTATGGGGTGACATCCACAGATATTCAGTTCGCAGCTGCATTTTGTTACACGGAGTCCGTACAGAGGATAACTACTTGTGGGCCTTGGAGAAGTTGAGCTCTTTGCTACATGGATACAGGATGCCACGTGTAATTTTGACAGCACTGGAGCCAGTACTTATGAATGTCATTGGCAATGTATTTCCCCTTGCGGTGCACCAATTATGTAGAATGCACATATCCAAAAATATTGCCAAAAATTGCCAACCCTCTTTTGAAGATCAAGAAAAATGGTTAGGTTTCATCTCTAGCTGGAATTTATTGGTGGGGGCACGCAAGGAGGAGTATGTTGCTAAACTGAAGGCATTGGAGACAGAGTACAAAGATTACACAAGGGACGTGAGCTATGTGAAGACATCTTGGCTGGACAAATACAAGGAGAAGTTTATTTCTGTATGGACAGATGGCAATCTGCACTTTGGAAATGTCAGTACCAACAGAGCGCAGACCAAAAGAGCCCAGACTGAACATTCTAAGCTTAAAAAGGCATTGGGTTCATCGGCCTTCAGCTTATCCGCTTCTTAGCCAACCATACATGAATCATTAGAGGGGCAGCATATCGAGATTAAGGTATCATTCGAGAAATCTAAGATCATGTTGCAACATAATGTGCATGGGTTCTTGTTCAGGGAGCTGATAGGATTTACATCCGCTGCGACGTTGAAGATAATGTCTGTGGAAGCTGATAAATCTGAATCTATAGGAACAGACCAATGCACAGGTGATTGTCTAGCAAGAATGATTTATGGTGTACCATGTGCCAATGAGATTGGCGAATTCACAAGGGAAAATCGCCACATTCCCTTAGATGCCGTAAATGCTCATTGGAAGCAGCTAGACATGGAGGCTAAGACGGAATTGATGACTGAAGAAGATGGGCTTATACATGCTGAATTAGAGCACATAAACAAGCTCTATGCTCAACTTGATGGGCCGATGAAGCAGGAGTTGTTAATTAAGTTGAAGGAGCTAGCTACCCCGGCGACAAATCTGATTACAGAGCTGCAAGTTAATGCCGTGTTCAATGGAAGTAGAACAAGGGATAATAATTTGACAAATAAAGATACAGCCACCCCCATTGATCTTGCTCATTTTGATCATGTCTTAGCCGATGCGGCTAGTTGCTCTGCTCAAATTCCAAATGAATTCTCATCGAAACAAGAAAGCGTCGGCCGTGTCCAGCCGAGACGGTCCCAAAGGCTCAAAAATACGTCTGCTCCACCAATTCCTCCTCAACATGCTAGAAAGAAACCAACTGTCAAATCCGTGCCATCTGGCAGTATGTCTGTGGTTTCTGCTACAGCTTCATTTGCAGCAGAAAATTATGCAGCTAAGGACACTAGATGTAACGGCCACTTTCCGGTCGTGTATTTTTAGCACGTAGGTTGTTCCGTTTGTGTATTTTTTCGCGTTCGGTTTAATTATTATTGTTCCGTAGCTCAGACGCGTGTTCGGACCCTGTATTCACGATCCTCTCGGAGGCGCGAGCGCGTCGATATTTTGTTCGTAATTTTTGGATGTCGAGAGACCGGCTTGCTTTAACCTCATTATTAATAAATAAAATATTTTATAAAAATTTGAATCGGGTTACCTATGGAATCAAAACTTTATATGAATTTGTTTTATAAAACAAACCTGTTAAATAAAAATCAACACCTCTTAAAAAAAAACTAACTAATTAATATTTTTATTAAGCTTATCAACTTATTTGAATCATGGCCAACACGGTTACTCACGCACCCCCACCTTGCAAACACACACACACACACACGTCACCTTTAATTGTTTTTTTTAATCTTAAAAAAAAGGGGGGGAACAACCAATTCCTAAGCCACAACCCCCTATCCACGTGATGCCATACCCTCCTCTACTATTAAAGAAACCTAGGGTTATGTTTTTCTCACATCAATCAAAACGAGCCGCCTTCTTTCTTTTTTTTCGCACGTCATCGTATCTCTCCCTCGCCAATTTCTCTCCGGCGTAACCCTCGTCTTCTCCGACCTCCCATCATCGCCTAACCCTCCCTCCGATCCCAGCGCCGCGACCCCCGACCTTCCTCCCTCCGTTGCTCCTCCGTGCAGTCGCCGGAAACAGCCGCAAACCACCGGACCCGCTGTAAAAACGCAGCAGCAGCAGCAGCAGCAGGCCGCCGCCGCCGCTGCCGCCGTCGCCGGAGCACCCCAAGCGCCGCAGCCACCCTCGAGCCCACCTGCACCCACAGCCTTGAGTTAGAGGTTAGTGATGAATATTGTTTTGTAGGGTTAAGTTTGTATATATTTGTGTTAACAAATTTTGTATTAGGGTGGTGATGTATTAATTGTTGTTTTGATGTAGTTGCTGTTAGGGTTTTCCTGTGGAGATTTAGTGAAATGGGTTGATGTGTTAGTTGATGTTTTAATACACTGTTAAGGTTAATATGCTGTTGTACATGTTAGATTATTATTGAAGGTTAGTTGTATAACACATGTTTAGAAAATGGATGTTGGTTGCTGTTAGTTTAATTTTTGAGAGAGGTGTCTTCTTCCTGTTAGGGTTTAGCATGAGTGGGTTTTAATATAATTGGTTTAAAGAAGAGAATGATATTTCATTGTTATGATTATTATCTAATATTAGATGTTAGTTAATGATTGGTTTATCATCACATATTACCCTTAAATCTTAAGTCAGATGTTAGTGAGAAGTTTACTGCATGTTTGCTAATTAACCTATAGGTTAGTTTGTCTCCTGTTAATGTAATACTAGGGTTAGTTGATGATGTTATGGTTTGGTTTATACATAAATATAACCTGAGATGCTGTTGCAACCTATTTGTGGCTTACATGTTTAAATATGATCAGAACCCTATAACTATTATGGTTGGTAAGTTAATTAATAATATTAGCTATAAGAAATGGTCCCAGGAATAAAACCCCTCATTTTGATGAACATGAACACCCAGCTTAACATGATTACTGCCATTTGGATGTTATTACATGTAGCAAGTGTTAGTATTAGTGATATGATTGTTGTTGTTAGTTGTAATTGTATTTTTCTTTATGAAAACAACCTCAGGTTAGTTAACCAATAAGTTAAATTAGAAGTTGGGTTGAGTAGTATGAATAGTACCCCTAGATGATTGGATAAATAGGTTGATTGATTAAATAAATTATTTATTTTCATTCAAAACTGATACCGAAATATGATAACGCAGAAAACGTACGCGCTTTCTGTACGGACTCGTTGACACCAAGAACTTCAGGATCAGGCAAGTGAAACTTGCCAACTTTTCTTTAGGCCATGTCTTTAGGCCAATTTTCCGTACTAGCGTGAAAGAGACTAGATCGTGAAATGATAGCGATCCAGGCGCAACCTTGTGATCTAGCTTGACAACGAAGCTAGATCCGACACCTTGCCATATCAGTTATGTAATGATATCTATCATGTTTAAATTTCTTAACTGTACGCATTTGATTTGTTAACTGCCATGCATTGCATCGTACATGTCATCCTAGTTAAACTTGCATCGTAGCACACGCTACACTACTTATAAAATCCATGTTTCCATGTTACCGGCTAGGCACCCGTTATGCGGGCATAACCCTACGCCATCCGTGTTAAAAACACTTCCTGGCTCGTGATCCAGAAGCGAGCATTCCGTGTTCGGGGGTAATGCCCTGGCTCGACACACGTGGAGGGGTAGGGATAAACGGTCACTTGAGTGTAAGAGTTGGCCCGTACAGCCACTCTAGCCAAAGGACGGAATCTCTGTGCACGACGTGATTACAATTCCAGTACTTGTCTTTTACTTGTATAATTGCCATGCCATGTCATTTGTCACTTTATATCCATGTCATACTTTACTTTAGAACTGTTAGGTTGTTTTACCTTTCTTTCATAGTTCCTTGCACAAGTCTTTTTAGATTTGCTGACATGTGCCCCTTCTCTTTGGGTGACGCATGTTAGTTGCTGAGCCAGAGATAGTTGCGGAGGGTGACGAGTTCGTGGAGTTCGTGCCTGAGCCCGTTGGTGACGTAGAGTACGAAGATACAGGTGATCAATCTTAGAGATCATCCGTACTTTTTTGTTAGCTGTGGTTGTCGGTGAGTAGCACCGTTTTGTTAGTTTCCTTTGGCCATGCTGGGCCTTGTACTTTTGACTCTTTTGTTGCCGGTGGCATTTCTGGTTGTGGACTTTTGTTGGACTATGAGTTGGATGAATGCTTTATTATTCGCCTCTTTTGCTATTATTATTATTGTTGTTTTGAGTCACATTACAGGGACCTGCTACTTCGTTTTATTTGACGCTTAACGGACTTGCGGCCTTGCAGCTTCAAGTCCGTGCGGACCTTCTCACGCTTCGCCTCCATGTTTTTGGGAAGCGGGGCGTGACAGGTTTCTTTTGGTGGCCCATGCAGGTCCTTCCTATTTTCTGTGACTGTGACTTAATCAGAATAACAATAAGAATTATAGAAAGTCCAATAAACAAAATTCAACACCGTGCCTTAGGCAAAGAGTCTGATTTGTTTCGTTTTCCTATGTCAATAGATGGCTGGGAGACGGAATACCCGTGGTGGTGGTGGTGTGCCCCCTCGTGACCAGGAGCCGGATCGGGAGCCCACCAATGGAGAGATCATGCGGATGATGCATCAGATGATGCAGGTGCAGCAGGGCATGCTCCAGAATGCCCAGAATGTTCCGCCTGCTCGAGTAGCGCAGCCTGTCCAGAATGTCCCTCGCTTCGAGCCAGGGGCGAAGCAGTTTCGGGAGCTGGGCCCCGCTTACTTTGATGGGACCGAGGGACCCCTGGCTGCAGATGAGTGGACCAGGAACATGGAAGATAATCTGAAGATGTCAAAGGTCGACCCGACTGGATGGGTTGATCTGGCAAAGCGGCAGCTGAAGGACAACGCGCGGAACTGGTGGGATGCCGAGGAGGAGCATGCGTCGCACTTGAGGACGGTATTGGAAATTCTGAGGAGGCATCGGTTGTATGCCAAGTATTCGAAGTGCGAGTTCTGGCTAGATAGAGTGGCTTTTCTGGGGCATGTGGTGACTGGTGATGGGATTTCAGTGGATCCCGAGAAGATCAAGGCCATCAGGGAGTGGCCGGTTCCACAGTCAGCGACGGAGATCAGGAGTTTTCTTGGGCTAGCAGGATATTATCGGCGTTTCATTAAGGATTTCTCCCGGATTGCAGAACCGATGACTAAACTGACAAGGAAGGATATACCGTATGTTTGGTCCGATGCTTGTGAGGAGGCCTTCTCTGTTCTGAAGGAGAGATTGACGACTGCACCGGTTTTAGCAGTGCCTGATCGTAGTGGAGGATTCGAGATCTTTTGTGATGCTTCTGGCAAGGGTCTCGGTTGTGTGTTGCACCAGCATGGGCATGTGGTTGCGTATGCTTCTCGTCAGCTCAAGACTCATGAGAAGAATTACCCGACGCACGACCTGGAGTTAGCAGCAGTCGTGTTTGCACTCAAGATTTGGAGGCACTTCCTGCTGAGTGAGAAGGTGAAAATCTTCACCGATCACAAAAGCTTGAAGTACATTTTTACACAGAAGGAGATCAACATGCGACAGCGTCGATGGTTAGAGCTCATGGCAGACTATGAGATTGATTTGCAGTATCACCCGGGAAAAGTGAATGTGGTTCCTGATGCGTTGAGTAGGCTTCCGGCGGTGATGATGTTGACTGCACAGTGGAGGTTGCAGCAGGATTTCTGTGAGTCTGGTATTGAGATTGTACTTCCTGGAGAGGCTTCGTCGTTGATGTGTATGCAGATACAGTCGACGATCGTGGATCGGATCAAGGCAGGTCAGGCTGGAGATTCGAAGCTGAGGAGGATCCGTGAGCAGGTAGAAGCCGGTCTGCGGACTGACTTTCGGATTCACGAGGATGGCTCGCTGAGGTATGGAGCCAGAGTTTGTGTGCCAGCTGGAGATATCAGAGAGGAGTTATTAGTTGAGGCACATAGCTCGCCGTATTCTGTGCATCCTGGTGGGACCAAGATGTATCAGGATCTTCGTCTGAACTATTGGTGGCATGGCATGAAGCGAAGTGTGGCACGGAGCGTTGCCAAGTGTTTGGTCTGTCAGCAGGTTAAGGCGGAGCATCAGCGTACGGCAGGGTTGCTACAACCGCTTCCGATTCCGGAGTGGAAGTGGCAACACATCACTATGGACTTCGTGACTGGACTACCTCGGAGTCCGAAGCAGAATGACGCGATTTGGGTGATCGTAGACCGATTGACCAAATCCGCGCACTTTATTCCGTTCCGAGTAGGACAGTCCACTGAGGCGCTGGCGAGGAGATATATGGAGGTAAATCCTTTTACTTTCCATTTTTATTTCCTTTTCCTTGAATAGTTAGTGATGTAACGTGTTCGTGCAGGAGATCGTTCGACTGCATGGAGTCCCTGTGAGTATCGTGTCGGACAGAGACACGAGATTCACGTCTCAGTTCTGGCAGAGTCTGCAGAAGAGCTTGGGTACGAGTCTGAGTTTCAGTACGGCGTACCATCCGCAGACAGATGGCCAGTCCGAGAGGACGATCCAGATCTTGGAGGACATGCTAAGGGCGTGCATGTTAGACTTCAAGGGGTCTTGGGAGGATCATCTCCATCATGTGGAGTTTGCCTACAATAACAGCTACCAGGCGAGTATTGGCATGGCGCCATTCGCCGCGCTATACGGGAAGAAATGTCGATCGCCACTGAGCTGGGATGACATTGGAGACAGGGAGCTGTTAGGACCAGAGATGATTGTGGAGGCTGTGGATGTTGTGAGGAACATCCGGGAGAAGCTGAGGATTGCGCAGGACCGTTTCAAGCATTGGGCTGATGCTAAACGGAGGCCTTTGGAGTTTCAGCCTGGGGATCACGTCTTTCTGAAGATCTCTCCAAATCGGGGAGTTATCCGATTTGGCAAGAGAGGCAAGCTGAGTCCGAGGTACATTGGGCCGTTTGACATCCTGGAGAGAGTTGGAGCTGTGGCTTATCGCTTGGCGTTGCCACCGTCACTGGAGGGAGTTCACGACGTGTTTCACGTATCTCAGTTACGTCGTTACGTCGGTGATCCGTCCCATGCTGTGGATTTCTCGGAGATCACGGTTCGTCCGGATCTTACTTATGATCAGCAACCAGTGGAGATTCTGGATCAACGGCAGAAGCAGCTGAGGAATAAGACCGTCGACTTGGTTCGAGTACAGTGGCGTCATGGTTCCCCTGGGGAGTCCACCTGGGAGCGTGAGGATGATATGAGAGAGCGCTTCCCGCTTTTGTTTCCTGAGCATTAGTAGATGTAGATTCCGAGGACGGAATCGTTCATAAGGTGGGTAGGATGTAACGGCCACTTTCCGGTCGTGTATTTTTAGCACGTAGGTTGTTCCGTTTGTGTATTTTTTCGCGTTCGGTTTAATTATTATTGTTCCGTAGCTCAGACGCGTGTTCGGACCCTGTATTCACGATCCTCTCGGAGGCGCGAGCGCGTCGATATTTTGTTCGTAATTTTTGGATGTCGAGAGACCGGCTTGCTTTAACCTCATTATTAATAAATAAAATATTTTATAAAAATTTGAATCGGGTTACCTATGGAATCAAAACTTTATATGAATTTGTTTTATAAAACAAACCTGTTAAATAAAAATCAACACCTCTTAAAAAAAAACTAACTAATTAATATTTTTATTAAGCTTATCAACTTATTTGAATCATGGCCAACACGGTTACTCACGCACCCCCACCTTGCAAACACACACACACACACACGTCACCTTTAATTGTTTTTTTTAATCTTAAAAAAAAGGGGGGGAACAACCAATTCCTAAGCCACAACCCCCTATCCACGTGATGCCATACCCTCCTCTACTATTAAAGAAACCTAGGGTTATGTTTTTCTCACATCAATCAAAACGAGCCGCCTTCTTTCTTTTTTTTCGCACGTCATCGTATCTCTCCCTCGCCAATTTCTCTCCGGCGTAACCCTCGTCTTCTCCGACCTCCCATCATCGCCTAACCCTCCCTCCGATCCCAGCGCCGCGACCCCCGACCTTCCTCCCTCCGTTGCTCCTCCGTGCAGTCGCCGGAAACAGCCGCAAACCACCGGACCCGCTGTAAAAACGCAGCAGCAGCAGCAGCAGCAGGCCGCCGCCGCCGCTGCCGCCGTCGCCGGAGCACCCCAAGCGCCGCAGCCACCCTCGAGCCCACCTGCACCCACAGCCTTGAGTTAGAGGTTAGTGATGAATATTGTTTTGTAGGGTTAAGTTTGTATATATTTGTGTTAACAAATTTTGTATTAGGGTGGTGATGTATTAATTGTTGTTTTGATGTAGTTGCTGTTAGGGTTTTCCTGTGGAGATTTAGTGAAATGGGTTGATGTGTTAGTTGATGTTTTAATACACTGTTAAGGTTAATATGCTGTTGTACATGTTAGATTATTATTGAAGGTTAGTTGTATAACACATGTTTAGAAAATGGATGTTGGTTGCTGTTAGTTTAATTTTTGAGAGAGGTGTCTTCTTCCTGTTAGGGTTTAGCATGAGTGGGTTTTAATATAATTGGTTTAAAGAAGAGAATGATATTTCATTGTTATGATTATTATCTAATATTAGATGTTAGTTAATGATTGGTTTATCATCACATATTACCCTTAAATCTTAAGTCAGATGTTAGTGAGAAGTTTACTGCATGTTTGCTAATTAACCTATAGGTTAGTTTGTCTCCTGTTAATGTAATACTAGGGTTAGTTGATGATGTTATGGTTTGGTTTATACATAAATATAACCTGAGATGCTGTTGCAACCTATTTGTGGCTTACATGTTTAAATATGATCAGAACCCTATAACTATTATGGTTGGTAAGTTAATTAATAATATTAGCTATAAGAAATGGTCCCAGGAATAAAACCCCTCATTTTGATGAACATGAACACCCAGCTTAACATGATTACTGCCATTTGGATGTTATTACATGTAGCAAGTGTTAGTATTAGTGATATGATTGTTGTTGTTAGTTGTAATTGTATTTTTCTTTATGAAAACAACCTCAGGTTAGTTAACCAATAAGTTAAATTAGAAGTTGGGTTGAGTAGTATGAATAGTACCCCTAGATGATTGGATAAATAGGTTGATTGATTAAATAAATTATTTATTTTCATTCAAAACTGATACCGAAATATGATAACGCAGAAAACGTACGCGCTTTCTGTACGGACTCGTTGACACCAAGAACTTCAGGATCAGGCAAGTGAAACTTGCCAACTTTTCTTTAGGCCATGTCTTTAGGCCAATTTTCCGTACTAGCGTGAAAGAGACTAGATCGTGAAATGATAGCGATCCAGGCGCAACCTTGTGATCTAGCTTGACAACGAAGCTAGATCCGACACCTTGCCATATCAGTTATGTAATGATATCTATCATGTTTAAATTTCTTAACTGTACGCATTTGATTTGTTAACTGCCATGCATTGCATCGTACATGTCATCCTAGTTAAACTTGCATCGTAGCACACGCTACACTACTTATAAAATCCATGTTTCCATGTTACCGGCTAGGCACCCGTTATGCGGGCATAACCCTACGCCATCCGTGTTAAAAACACTTCCTGGCTCGTGATCCAGAAGCGAGCATTCCGTGTTCGGGGGTAATGCCCTGGCTCGACACACGTGGAGGGGTAGGGATAAACGGTCACTTGAGTGTAAGAGTTGGCCCGTACAGCCACTCTAGCCAAAGGACGGAATCTCTGTGCACGACGTGATTACAATTCCAGTACTTGTCTTTTACTTGTATAATTGCCATGCCATGTCATTTGTCACTTTATATCCATGTCATACTTTACTTTAGAACTGTTAGGTTGTTTTACCTTTCTTTCATAGTTCCTTGCACAAGTCTTTTTAGATTTGCTGACATGTGCCCCTTCTCTTTGGGTGACGCATGTTAGTTGCTGAGCCAGAGATAGTTGCGGAGGGTGACGAGTTCGTGGAGTTCGTGCCTGAGCCCGTTGGTGACGTAGAGTACGAAGATACAGGTGATCAATCTTAGAGATCATCCGTACTTTTTTGTTAGCTGTGGTTGTCGGTGAGTAGCACCGTTTTGTTAGTTTCCTTTGGCCATGCTGGGCCTTGTACTTTTGACTCTTTTGTTGCCGGTGGCATTTCTGGTTGTGGACTTTTGTTGGACTATGAGTTGGATGAATGCTTTATTATTCGCCTCTTTTGCTATTATTATTATTGTTGTTTTGAGTCACATTACAGGGACCTGCTACTTCGTTTTATTTGACGCTTAACGGACTTGCGGCCTTGCAGCTTCAAGTCCGTGCGGACCTTCTCACGCTTCGCCTCCATGTTTTTGGGAAGCGGGGCGTGACACTAGAGCCGTTCAAGGAGGCATACCTTATATTGATCAATTCCCCGCTGCAATCACCAAATATATATCGAACGTCACAGATGTGAAGCCAGATGAGAACTGTGGTTACAGGGCTTTATCTTCACATCTAGGGATGGGAGAGGACCAGTGGAAGGTGGTCAGAAGAGAGTTGCTTGAAGAGCTGCGTGACCACTATGATGTGTACTCAAAGGTGATGGGTGAGGAAAGTGCACAAGAACAGGAAGTGTCAATTAACTATATGGATGACCACCCCCCGAAGCAATATTGGATGACATTCCCAGAAGTTGGACATATAATCTCAAGTCGTTATAACTGTGGAATACATCTGCTGTCAATGCAACAATGTCTTTCATTTTTTCCGTTAAGATCAGGACCAGACCAAGGTACGAAACGTGGTCCCTTCACCATAGGTTTTGTAAATAATAATCACTTTGTAAAGATTCAACTTAAAGATAGAAGCCCGGTCCCACCGGTAATAAGGCATTGGAAGGCTAACCGCCTGCCTGAGGCCAAAGGATGGGGGGAAGGCATTGAAGAGAGGATGCGACAATTCGAGACATTAATTTGTAAAGATGTAGGCAAATATCCCACTGTACTTACTATATCATCAGATGATTGAATGTATAATTTTGTGCAAATGTAGTGTCCCAGTTTATAATGAAAGTATATACTGAAATTTTTAGGATTTGTGTACAAAATTTATTGGATTTCTGCACAACGGGAACTCAACGCGCCATCATGGCTTTGCTTGTTGTGCACGTTGAACATTTATGCTATGGGATACAGAGTTGCTAAATTCGCACGACTGGCGTAATTTTGCCCATTGTGCGCTTTGAGCAATTTATGTTATAGCATTAAAAATTTGCTCACCGCGCACAACGACCATAAAGGAGAATGCTAAGAGTTGGACTCATAATTGTGTGCTTTAGTATGTTATTGATGTTGAAGACCTATGGTATACTACATTAAATGTGTTATGTATGTTGCATGAAGTGATTTCCACCTCTTCGTATTCTTGAACCTTTGTCTCCTTGACGATTGGTCTTCTTGAATTTATGGCATAAGTCCAATATCCCAAGTTCGTTTAAAGGAAAACTCTATACGTAACAATGTCGATGCATGTAGAGGCTATGTGAATGCTGTAGAAAATGACTCCAATGAAACACACTGACAAATCAGATTTATCCATACACATCAGGTAAAAGGTGTGACCGGTGTGCGCAATGAGAAAAAATTGTATATCGGGTACACTGTGATGCTAAGCTCAATTCCAACGCAGTTCACGTGCACTAAGTATATTCCCGGGCAACTTCGATATTTCACACCATCCATGTCCATTTCTGTGATGGATGTATGCTAATAGTTATAATAGGCACAAGAAATTAAGCAATCGGTGTACGAAGATCGCTAATGGTTGGCAAACAGATATTTATACTAACAAGCGGTAAAAGACTGCACCAGACGGTGTTAATTGCCAATTGAATGTTCGAGGTTCATTACGAATGCATAAACCATCACATGTTCACCTCTCAAAATATAAAAAATATTTGGTGTACTAAGATGCCACGATTCACACAGACGCCTCGCTGGAGGGCGCGTTGGTAGCCAAACTGTCCTACGTTTGGGCCGATCCTCCATCAGACTCCCGACCAGATTGCTGATGCTTCCTCGCCTCAGCCTCACGTCTTCAATCGAGTTTGGAGGAAGCGAGTTTCTCTCCAACTCGGCTGTACGAGGCAGGAGACTGCTCTTCTCTACGTACCATCGCTCTTTAGAGCTCTTCCAAACCGCTGACATTAAGGCCGCCCGATCTTTAGCTTTTGCAACCTCCCACTCTGCCTGAGATCTGCGGTCCCTCTCTTTCATCAGCTACTCCTTCAAATCCTTAAGTTGAGATTCGAATGAAACCGCCTTTTTTCGCTCGGCAATCAACAATTGTACCACTCGGCAACGTAATTCCGCCCCGACCAATGATGTCTACAGGGAATCATGGATAAGTAAGACTGTAAGAGTAAGGCAACAACACAAAGGGACGACATTAGTAGTTAACCTGGTAACTGCCATAAACGACTGAGTTAGCGAGCCTTTCAATGTCAATTTGACCCAGGACACTTTGGTCAGTGGGAAGGATGGAGTTCTCCACCAGCCGACTGGCCACCCCCTATCCACTAATGCAGACTCGCCGTCCCAGACGGGGAAGAAGGGTCGGTGACGGTTCCCCCTAGTACCTTTCGATGGAACGTCAGTGGGCGTATTCAACAGCAATGCCCCCTCGTACGCCGGGGGGACATAACCTGCCGGAACGAGACCTCCCCTTGGCCACATATCCCTTAGAGGAGTCCCAGGCAACTGTGGCCGCACATCCCCCCTGTCATGAAGGGAACGGTTAACATCTATGTCATCGTCTCTTCTTCCCTCTGAAGACTGGCATTGCAAAGTTTCGTCGTCCCACTGACACGATTTCTCAGCCATATCTGCAGTGAAGGCACAAATCAACGCGAATGGTGATATATCCCCAAATTTGGCGGGATATATATCCCCCACTTGACCGGATGCATGGCGGGGTTTTCTGGGGCCTTCGCGGGGTTTTTTTGCGGTCTGCTACAGTAATACTCCGAATTTGGCAGTAACTCAAATTTTTTGCCGGGTCCGGCATTTTGGGTGGCCATCTTGATTCTTGACTCTTTCGCTCTTCTGTTTGTTATTACAAGTATAAATAAACGGAGGCTTAATTACTCAGCGCGCAAAACGGGCCAAAATTTGAACCGTTGTGCGCGATGAGCAAACATAATTTAGTCACGTGCAGTATGTGCGTAAATGAGGGAACGTTATGCGCAGTCGAATATTTGGATTTATTATACAAATTTTACTCATCGTGCACAAATGGCATTACTGTATACAGTTGTATGAGGTGATATATTAAACGACTAAATGTTTTACTTGTCACAATGGATACAAATATTCGCTGATATGGCGCTTACGAGAAAAAAATTTCGCAAACAAAGTACCAGCAAATTCGGCAGATGGATGAGTCGATGACCCGTTGAATTCTTGTTTGTGGTCCCACCAACCTCTCACCTCATCCATCTCGTCAAATCAATAACTCAATTGCCGTTTTATTTATTTATTTATTTTTGTCTTATTAATGGTAACACGTGAAAGTGGACCCCACAGAGGGATAACGATAGAATTTTTCAACGCAGCACAGTCGAACGACACGAAACCTACTGCAAATTGCCCAGCTAACAACATTCCAACGCGAAGGTACACATATAGTTTAGCTGGCCCCACAAGATATTCTCGACCCCACTATCCAACCCCATTGAATCTAGTTGGTAGGGGATATTTTAACTAAATATGGTAGATGATGTGACATTTAATCAGGTATTTTTTCCCATATTTAGTTAACGTCTAATTACGCTATATTCGACGACTCCATACAAGTCTAAACCGAATGGCCGGTTATATCATCTCCAACCACACTGCAACAACACGCCAAATATGGCGTTTTCCCTCCATCAACCACCCTGCAAAACTGGTAACATTTTGCCGGTTTGCTACAGGGCCATCCAAATTTGGAGAGTCAATGTAGCAACCTCCTATGTATAAAAAAACAGTGTAGCAACCTACATCCAGTTTTTGTATGTCTGTTTATTAGACTATACCTAGCATGTTCATTATGAATATGTTTGTTTATTTCGATCCCCCTATGGCATTATCCAAAAGGCGGAAGTAAAATAACAACAATCGTGCCAAATAAGAGTCTAAATATATATATATCCAAAAAATCATAAAACCACATTATAAACTTAGGTGATAAGAGGAATGAAAGTCCAATATCAACATTGAGATACACGAAGGAAAACTAACATCTCAAATCACAACACATATAGAATATAGCATACATGGAGACCATATCACAAAATTCACACATATATGATCAACAAATATAGTGCGGAATTAAAATTATCCCAAATAAGAAACAAATGTAAACACAATTATGTTTCAAGGGTTCGGATTACCCAAGTCACTTCCCGACTTGTTCCCGGTAATCCTACGTCCCTTCCACCCAGATACCTCCGGATACTCAAGTTAGAACCCTAACTTGAGGTTTCCTTTAAACCCATTTGTAGTAACCCTACAAGTGAAATCGAATACAATCGATGTCCTTGACTCCTACAACTTGGGAGTAAGCAAACCACTCTCACAAACCAAGAACAGAACCAAATAACGAAAGTTATGAAATTATAAAAGCAACACTTACAATCCCATATGCCTTGAAGTAGAACTTGAAGGAGAAGTGTGTTGTGTGTTGAAGACTCTCTTGGAAGAGAGGAGAAAGCCCTTTCTCTTGACTGCACCAATTACCTTGACGATCACTCTTTGGTTCTAGGTTGGAGAGCAAGAGATCAAAGATTAGGAATTCTTAGGGCTTTGGATTTGAGCGCTTTAAACTTAGAATGAAAGCTTGAGAGAAAACTTGGAAGATTTGGTCACCCCTCAATGGAATAGTAGAAGACCCATTTATATGTTTCTCAAATCCACAAAACAGTTTAGGCAAAACCCCCTTAGGAATTCGTGAGAAAAATCTCAACGGATAGAATCTGAACTCGCGACAGTCGACTGTTGAAGAAACCACAGTCGACTGTTGCACAATCTACATGAGTAGGTGAGAATTCATAACGGTAACTTACCACGTGGATAGTCGACTGATGAAGCAAAGACAGTCGACTGTTAAACCAACAGGAGACTGTAAATCCTTCTACAGGTGACTTGCCAAAAGAATGGTAAGTTGATGAAATCTGGAAATCTTGTAAGATAACAGGACAGACGACTGATGAGGATAGCACAGTCGACTGTTAATCAAAACAGGCGACTGTAAATCCTTATACAGAAGACTGTCAAATACCCTGTCAATAGAGAGGATTACTGCCGTAAAGGTGGAGCCCGATGTAATAGATCGGGTGCCAAGCCACTCAAGGATGGAAAGAAAGGGCACCTCATGGGTATTTACTTTCCATTTGAATACACATCGCTTGTGAAGGGTACCTCATGGGCATTTACTTTCCGTTTGAATACACATCGCTTGTGCCTTGCACCGGCTCCATTATATCAGTTCCCGCCTGATAATCATGAATCCCTGTCAATAGAGAGAACTACTGCCGTAAAGGTGGAGCCCGGGGTAATAGATCGGGTGCCAAGACACGTAAGGCTGGCCAGAACGGTCACCTCATGGGCATTTACTTTCCATGTGGTTTACACACCGCTTGTGCCTTGCACCGGCTCCATTATATCAGTTCCCGCCTGATAAACATGAACCCCTGTCAATAGAGAGGATTACTACCGTAAAGCTGGAGCCCGATGTAATAGATCGAGTGCCAAGCCACTTAAGGATGGAAAGAAAGGGCACCTCATGGGCATTTACTTTCCGTTTGAATACACATCGCTTGGGCCTCGCACCAGATCCAATATATCTGTTCCCGCCTGATAATCACGAATCCCTTTCAATAGAGAGGACTACTGCCGCAAAGGTGGAGTCCGAGGTAATAGATCGGGTGCCAAGCCATGTAAGGCTGAAAAGAACGGGCACCTTATGGGCATTTACTTTCCATGTGGTTTACACACCGCTTGTGCCTTGCACCGGCTCTATTATATCAGTTTCTGCCTGATAATCATGAATCCTTATCAATAGAGAGGATTACTGTCGTAAAGGTGGAGCCCGATGTAATAGATCGGGTGCCAAGCCACTTAAGGATGGAAAGAAAGGGCACCTCATGGGCATTTACTTTCCGTTTGAATACACATCGCTTGTGCCTTGCACCGGCTCCATTATATCAGTTGTCGACTGATAATCATGAATCCCTGTCAATAGAGAGGACTACTACCGTAAAGGTGGAGCCCGAGGTAATAGATCGGGTGCCAAGCCACGTAAGGCTGGAAAGAACGGGCACCTCATGGGCATTTACTTTCCATGTGGTTTACACATCGCTTGTGCCTTGCACCGGCTCCATTATATCAATTCCCGCCTGATAAACATGAATCCCTGTCAATAGAGAGGATTACTGTCGTAAAGGTGGATCCCGATGTAATAGATCGGGTGCCAAGCCACTCAAGGATAGAAAGAAAGGGCACCTCATGGGCATTTACTTTCCGTTTGAATACACAACGCTTGTGCCTTGAACCGGCTCCATTATATCAGTTCCCGCCTGATAATCATGAAACCCTGTCAATAGAGAGGACTACTGCCGTAAAGGTGGAGCCCGAGGTAATAGATCTGGTGCTAAGCCATGTATGGTTGGAAATAATGGGCACCTCATGGGCATTTACTTTCCATGTGGTTTACACACTGCTTGTGCCTTGCACCGGCTTCATTATATCAGTTCCCGCCTGATAAACATGAATCCCTGTCAATAGAGAGGATTACTGCTGTAAAGGTGGATCCCGATGTAATAGATCGGGTGCCAAGCCACTTAAGGATGGAAAGAAAGGGCACTTCATGGGCATTTACTTTCCGTTTGAATACACATCGCGTGTGCCTTGCACCGGCTCCATTATATCAGTTCCTGCCTGATAATCATGAATCCCTATCAATAGAGAGGACTATTGTCATAAAGGTGGAGCTCGAGGTAATAGATCGGGTGCCAAGCCACGTAAGGCTGGAAAGAATGGGCACTTCATGGGTATTTACTTTCTATGTGGTTTACACACCGCTTGTGCCTTGCACCGGCTCCATTATATCAGTTCCCGCCTGATAAACATGAATCCATGTCAATAGAGAGGATTACTGCCGTAAAGGTGGAGCCCGATGTAATAGATCGGGTGCCAAGCCACTCAAGGATAGAAAGAAAGGACACCTCATGGGCATTTACTTTCTGTTTGAATACACATCGCTTGTGCCTTGCACCGGCTCCATTATATCAGTTACCGACTGATAATCATGAATCCCTGTCAATAGAGAGGACTACTGCCGTAAAGGTGGAGCCCGAGGTAATAGATCGGATGCCAAGCCACATAAGGCTGGAAAGAACGGGCATCTCATGGGAATTTACTTTCCATGTGGTTTAGACACAGCTTGTGCCTTGCACCGGCTCCATTATATTGGGTGCCAAGCCACGTAAGGCTAGACAGAACATGCAGTGGTCACTAAACAATAGATATTTATAGATCGGTTGCGAGACACAATCGGTATGCCACGTAATGATGAAAGTACAACTGCCACGTCGTACAATCTCATTTCGGAGGTACGAAATATAGGACATTTTAAATAATTTCTGCTTTCTTCTCAATAATGTTCACGTGTGGAGACTGGAGAATGAGTCAAGTAGAACCTCGGTTTCCATGTAAGCCCTTCATTACGATTTTTTTGGCCATCCGAATGGATGCTTTACCCCATCCATCTGATGAGATCATTTTAGTCAATTCCGCTTCCCTATGTAATACAGCGGCTGAGATTAAAAGAACCAATCGTTATATATATGTGGAATCAGTAAACCAGAGGTTTTGCGGAAAATTTCATTCCTCTTCCCTTTGGTCTGTCGTTCCATTTTCTTCTTCATCTCAACACTGTCGCATTTCGTACTAGGGTTTCTTCATGCCGCCAAAACGATCTCGTGAGTCGCGTTCTTCTGACTCTTGGAGATTAAGTGATGATGATTCAACGTCACCTTAACACGATGATCCCCTTCCCTCATCGTTCCTGGCCAATATACCCATTCTGCGTGATGCGCTTTTGTTTGGTCTAATGCAAGGTGAACACAATGTGCTGTTGCCTCCTCCTGGGTTTCCTCCTTTACATGCAGGTTCATCAGTTCCATCTCCGACTGAAAAAGCCCCACTCGAGGACATCAGTAACGACCTCTGCTCTATAGTTGGGATGTCTCGCCGTCCGGACTCTGTTCTGCACAACCTCCGTAGCAAACTCGCGGCGCTTTCTACGTCTGTCTCTGTACTTACAAATGAACAACGTCAGCTTTAGGATATTCTCATAGGCAATGTAAGCCCCGCATCTGCTCCTTCATCCTCCTCCCATCAGCCGGTGAACTTTACTCGTAGATTAGGAGAAATTGAAACAAATCTCTCCAACACCAATCTGGCGATTTCACTTCTGCGTAGCGACTTCGACACTATGATGCTCATAATGTGGAACATACAAGAGAAGATGGAGACTCTGGTGCCCTCTCCTAGAAACATCCGTATTGTTGCCCCACCATCACCACCACCACCACCACCACCTCCTCCTCCTCCTCCAGGTTTTTGAGGTGGACGGGCCTTTGGCGCACAAGCCTTTCTCTTGTCTTATAATGTATTTTTGATCATTAACTGAGAAGAGTGATTGTGGGTAGATATTCTTTGGTGTTTTATGTCATAATGTACGAAATGTAGTTTCAAATTTGTTGTGGTATGTACATTATAACGTATAAATGTTGTAGTATGATATAATTCAGACCTTAATACAATGTCATTTAATTTGATACAATTGCATGACATTACGAAATTGATATATGTGATATATACATTGATGCTTACTTGAATCAATATCCAAAATTGAAATTACCTAGTTAAAAACTTTTTACCGATATATGAATTACCCAACGCACACAATGTGCATAAGTTGTGACGACTGACCGTCATAATATACGTTGTGATAAAACATTTACGTTTGCACACAATTACTCAGCACACACAACGGTCACATAATGTGTTTGACCGATGTGCGGGCTATGAGCATACCCATATCTAGTTATCCATAATTACTCAGATCACACAATTGCATGTAATTGTGACCTTTTTGCGCGCGGAGCCAAACTATATGCAATTAAAACGACAATAATTCATCGCAACCAAACTTCAGATGCCATGACCATTGTGCGCGCTGAGCAAAACTGTATTACATAATCCATTACCCACAATTAATCATCCCGTCCTACGCGGTGTGTAAAAAGGTATACCTTTCGGAAGTATAATTCAGCTCGCACAACTGCTAAAATTTCACCCACCTGTGCGCGTTTAGTAAAACTGTCGTAACTAATAATTTCTCAGCGTGCACCACGTTCAATAAAAAATCACAATAATTAAGAAAAAACACAAAATCGGGGGAGAATTAATGTTCAGACTGACATGCGAAATAAATATATCAACATTGAAGCAAATATAATGCGCAGACGGTCAGTTGATTGATGGGTGTAGATACATACTCCTTCCTCTTTTGTATTTAGGTCCTTTTGGCATCCGTATTTACGTGTTTGGTCCCTTTTAAGTTTTAACCCCCCGACGCTGACGACACGCACACCCACACTTTCCTCTCCTTCCCAGTTTCGCGTGTAACCGTTATCGTGTTCATGGGGAATTATTTTTGCTCCGTGCACATTTTGCACGGGAAATTTCTAGTATACATATAAGTGAAAAGACAACACATATCTTACTGTTTACAGAATAAGACACCATATATCTTTGTGAATGATACTCATGTGTCACGCTGTTGGATTTGATGGTGTCCCCTTTTGTAACATCCCACTATATGGAATTATAAGTAATATTGTATAAACATAAATAATTTGCTCAACTTGCACAACAGCCATAATTTTTTCATTTGTGCGCGTTGAGCAATTTTGTTATAGGCCATCAAGTTTGCTCAACGCGCACCATAAAGGTCATTCTTGGGAACAACATCTGGCTGGTAACAATCTATTGTAGATTCACTCGTCTCTATATTTAATACAATATCACTCCTCACGGGTTCTTTTAGGTAGACGCACAGTGACTCTACTGTAGTATATCGTCCTCATCAATGTGCCAGTCCAATTCGTCTATAAAATGGCCTCCCTTCCCACTAGACCTTATCAACCACTACACTTCTTGATGATAGTATTCTATCTGATTCTATCTGTTTCTACTTTATATAATATTTTTTCTTCACCATGCTAAATATATCTCGTTGTTCATCACTGCTTCGTCTTCAATACACAAAGATGAACAATATACTACCGGCAATTGATGTGATGAAGAAATTGAAGCCATCGCATTTATATGTATTAGACGATGTTATTTGCTCCTTCATATGTTCTACAGCAGCGGATTCTTCTGAGAAGAAGTAACCGTGATATATTTTTATATCAGTGCCTAAACGTAAAGTTGCATGTCTTTATACCCTATTTTTTTCTTAAATATGCTTTTTAGCGTTCATAACTGATGCTTCTTCAACGCATACAGGGGTATGCGCTGAAGAATTCAGATCAGCCAATTTCGTTAAAGGAGTGGTTACTTATACCGTTATGGACGATCTGGATGCTAGTGATGATGGTGCGCGCTATTGGAGCTGATCATAAATGCCATCTTGCTTGAGCTGTTCAGCATGACTCTGAACAGTTTTGCGTAGTGGGATTCAATATACCATTAGGATATTTCCGTGATTGAATTTCATACCAGTTCCAAAATGTGAAGTTGCAAATGTTTAGCTGTATTTTCAACTTTGTTCTGTAATGTACATTATAATGCATAAATGTTGTAGTATTTGGGAATTCAGACCCTAATACAATGTCATTTTATTTGATACAATTGTAGGACAATACAAAAATGATATAGGTGATATATATGTCTGACATTGATATTACCGAGCAAACGTGTTTACCGCACTATAAATTACATTTATGCATTATGTACATTATAATGCATAATGCTATAGTATGTTAGAATTCAGACCTTAATACTATGTCATTTAATTTGATACAATTACAGGACAATACAAAATTGATATAAGGTGATATATACATTGATGCTTACTTGAATCAATGTCCGACATTGATATTACTGAGCAAACACTGTTCACCGAACTATAAATTACCCAGGGCACACAACAGGCTCATGCTATATGTTGTGATAAATTATTTACGTGTGCACACCGTTACTAGCATGCACAACGTTCACATCGATTTGTTTGACCGCTGTGCACGCTGATCAAAACCGTATATGGTTATCCACAATTACTCAAATCACACAACTGGACATAGATGTGACCCTTTTGCGTGCAGAGCCAAACTGTATGCAATTAAACATAATAGACCATCGCACACAACATTCAGATGCCATGACCGTTGTGCGTGCTGAGCAAAACTGGATTACATGCTCCATTACCCACAGTTAATCATCCCGTCCTATGGGCAACATAAGGTAAGGTTGCGAGCACTGATCAAATTACACCCAGCTGCACGTTGAGCAAAACGGTCGTAACGAATAATTACTCAGCGCGTACAACATTCAATAAAAAATCCCAATAATAAAGAAGAAACACAAAATTGGGGGAGAATTAAATAATGTTCAGACTGAAATGCCAGATAAAAAAATCAACATTGAAGCAAATATAATGCGCAGTAGTTGATTGATGGGTGTAAAGATATTTAAGTGAGAAGACAACACATATCCTACTGTTTACAGAATAAGACAGCAAAAATATCTACATTTCTTTGATGTGCAAAAATTTGACCCGTAGTTCGCGGTATGTAAAAAGGTATACATTTTGGATATATAATATAGCGCGCACAACGGATCAAAATACACCTAGCTGTGCACGTTGAGCAAAACGGTCGTAACGAATAATTACTCTGCGCGCACAACAAAATCCCCATAATTAAAAACTTCAGCACGCACAACGTTCAATGAAAAATCCTAATAATAAAGAAGAAACACAAAATCGGGGGAGAATTAAATAATGTTCAGACTGACTGATCGCTCCATATTTTACACCTTTTTTCTGCAAGTTTTCACGCCATTTCGATTGCTCATATTGCGATTTTCACGAGTATTCGACGATATCGCGTTACTTTTCAATATTTCTTATTTTTGTCGGATTTCAAGAAATATAGAGCAATCGGGAGCAAAAATGAGCTTAAAGGACTTGCACATGTACCGGAGCGTCGCCTATGGCCATATCAAGAAGCTAACTGTGTTGGATGATGAGTGGAAGAAGAAGGAAATCCATAGAATCGATGAAGAGGCGAGGAGAAGAAAAGTTGAGTCCAGAAACAGGCCGCTTGGCCGAGTAACACAGTCCACTCGGCCGAGTGAAGAAGCGTATTTGGCCAAGTACAACTGATACAAGAGATCTTGTGCTACAATGCACTCGGCCGAGTGGTTACATCTACTCGGTCGAGTAGAGATCGCCACTCGCCCGAGTGAGTCAGAACTTCTGAAAGAAATCAAAGCCGACTCTCTGAAATTCTGGGGAGAATATTAAAAGACCCTACTCGGCCGAGTAGTGAAGTCCACTCTCCCGAGTGAAGAATCCCACTCGGTCGAGTGATGCCGATGACACGAGCGCCCAGATTTTTAGACAACCTTCCACTATTTTGAAATCTGCTATCATTTAAACGGTCAAAGTATTTTTCTCATATTTTTTATGGATAGTAGACTTCATGAAGGTACCAATGCTGCCAAGAACGCGCCAATTGGAGGTCGGATGAAATCTGGAGAATTTCTGCAAGTTGATGCTGCAGTGCTGGAATTCGTGTTTCAGTGTCACTCGGCCGAGTGACACTTTCACTTGGCCGAGTGACCTGTTTTTGACAATTTTTGACAGAGTGCTGTTTTCTGGAATTTCTGCAGGAATTCTCACTCGGCCGAGTGAGCTTTCCACTCGGCCGAGTTGCTGCCAGCCCAGAACTTAAATTACACGCGGATCTGATTTTGGGCACGGGTTTCGGAGGGGTTTTAGGGGTTATTTGCTAGGGTTTTGGGGGGCTATTTAAGATGTTTGTAGCCGTCATTAGAGAGGAGTCCCCATATGTTTTTAGAGACTTTTTCAGAGGTTAGGCCATGCCCTAGGCCCCCTCTTGGATTTAAAAGCTTGTATTTGGATTGGAATTCTTCATCAAAGCTAAGTATCTTTATTCTTATTATTTAAACCTTTGATTTGATATCTTTTTACATGCAAGCAATGGTTTTTATTGATTCCTATATCGTTGTTCCTATGCTTGAGTAGATTTGATGTTCTAGGGCATGGGGATGAACCCTATGGATCTAATTTCAGATTTGTGATGAATGAATTTCTAAGTTGCTAGAATTGCTAGGAGGTTAGGTTGTGATTGATTTATTACGAATAGCTTGGGATTTCCATCGATTGAGTTTGCAAGAGATTGGATTCTAATTGATGGGAAGGCCTAGATATTCGATTTAGGTTTATAATCGAGATTCTCTAGACTTGATTTGCAAGAGATTTGACCAAAGCTAGGAGTTTTATTATAAATCTATACCCATATTCGTTTGCAAGAGATTGGACAAATATGAACCATCACAACCTAGATCGTAACTCGAGTTTGTACGAGAGTGGGCTAGAGGTGCGATTGGACGATGATATCGATCTTCATGCTAGTGGCTTAGATTAGGGTTTGCACGAGAGTGGGCCCTAATCTAGGTTGCTATAGACCGGCAATAGCGCGAGAGCGTGAGCTTGGTTCTCTATTCAGTTACGACTAGTTCACCTCGACACAAGTCTAGTAATATTGAGATTTACTATTTACAAGGATGAATGACGACCCGTAGTGGGGATTTCCTAACCCTGGACACTTTTATTATATTGTATTTGAATCGATATTTGACCAACATCTTTATCACCGACACTGACATCCATCACCATTGTCATTACATCATACCATAACCATCTCCACCAATAAAACATTCGTAGTCAAGCCAACCTAGGATAGATTGGAACCAACACCACCTCCTCGTGTTCGATACCCGCTCGCTACTACACCGTGCGCTTGCGGTAAAACTACAAGTCGTTTTTCGGGTGTACATCCGGACGCGATCAAGTTTTTGGCGCCGTTGCCGGGGATTTATCTCCGTGTATTTGCGACATACTAGGTTGTGCTCTAGGATTGCATTTTGAAGCGATCAAGTTTTTGGCACCGTTGCCGGGGAGGTGTTTCCTGTTGGATGCCAATTTGTCACAACTAGGTTGATTAGACTATGAAGAAAAAAAATTAACAAAAAGAAATTTTCACCCTCGCCACCATCATTATCATTTCTATATTCTCTTGTGCCATTGATATTTTTCTTCAGGTATTTGTCTTTGTTGATCAGGTTATCCGAAAAGTGCAATGATGAGTACAGACTCTGACCTGCAACACGATGAAACTTTTGCATCCATACTGGAGGAACTCGTGGATGAAGTTCAGACCACGGGACCTATTGCCATCAATATGGAGGACCACCTTGAACAACTATTCGCCACCTACATCATTGATCAACTCTCCCCAGAAGGAACAATCAAAGGCAGCATTAGGGTCGATATTAGAAATGATAAGCTGTATGTGGAAGTTGACAGAGTCCCTCAGCTGCCGATGAATGCAGTCATTGAAACATGCACCGAAGAGATCAATGCTCGAGAAGAGCTACCTTGGGATACCCACGTTCAGGGAAGTATACTTGATGAATCCTTTTGTGACACCGGTTTATACACTAACTTATCCTTTGATGGCAGGTGCGAACAAGATGAGAGCGGTAGTTCAATTGATTCGGGAGCAGAGTTACCTGAGCAGCTGAGAGAGGATACCACGGAGATAGCTATCACAGTGCAAGAGGATATTGAATTATTTCCAGGGAAGTATCGTCCACCACTATTTATTTCATATATTTCTATAGACGATCCTCTTTGGAATACTTTTATTATGAGTGTGACTTTTTTGCAGTGAACAGATGCATCCTATTCTCTGCAGGGTACAGATGGAGTCCTTGTGGGAATGCTGGAGGATGCATTGCTGGAGTTCGTTGGAGTCCGTGGACATACGCACCTGGCGGAGCCACGGAAGGAGCAGCTGGAGCAGTTGCCTACACCGGCAAAGATACTGGATCCGCCTTTTGCTATATGTGATATCAATCCAGTAGTGTGGCAATAGCGTAAATTTTTATGCTTTAAATAAACATGAATCCTCTCGACAGCGAGAGGACCGTATAGATTTGCTTGAATAAATATCACCTCATATGACGGCAACAAAAAATTTTTACACCCCAAACCTTTTATATATATTAATTGCCATCTTCATATTTTGATACGCCACACCCTTTTGCTCACCACCACCCAGCATTTCTTTCAAGTGAAACCTTACTTATTTGTTTGACTTGATCTCGCTTAGTGAAGCCATGACATTTTTGATTAAGTCATTTGAATAGGATTATTTGGTATAAGCTTGGGGGAAAGTGCTCTCATGCATCATTGCATGTGCATGTAGTTGCAGTAGGATTTCATGTCATTCATTTCATCATTTTTTTGAAGCTAACTTTTTCTTTTGTAGGGATCTTTGGGAAATAGATGCGATATAAGTAGCTTTAGGAAGTGAATTCAAGTGACATGTAGAGAATACAAAGATATATGTGGAGAAAGAAATAATGTAACACTCGGTTCACTCTAAGAATGTGCACGAACGGTTCAATAAAATAATACTTCAACTAAAACACATATGTAAGCATGGATATTCTCAATCATCTCAATAAAAAGTGAAGTCAATCGGTAAAGTGCACAATCATATCAAGCATGCAACAGGATGCGAATAAGACAATAAGGCAGATGCTTCTGTTATACAATTGATGTGTGAATCTTGGTGCACTTCCAACAAAAGCATACTAAACACTAATCCATACATTCAGTTTCAATGAATACCATGCAATTACTTAGAGGAGTCATCAAAAGAAATAGATTTACAAGCACATGTGAATAGCAAGACTATAGAATACTCTAAGTAGCATGGCGTGGAATAATAAGCATCGTGATAGTTGCTAAAGCAATAAGAGATATCATCATAAGGAACAAATCTAGCAAAAGGAGGAAAAGAAAATAAATAAAAAGAGAGGAAAGAAAAGAGAATAAAACACACAGTATGATGCATGAACACACATAAAAGGAAAATAAGATGGGAAAAATCAAAAAGATGATGCAAAAATTTTGAAATTTTTTAAAAACCCTAAAAAGAGAGTAAAAATGCAACTAATGCATCTAAATGGCATGGAAATGCACTTCCCCAAGCTTAAACTTCACATTGTCCTCAATGTGATCATAATGGAAGAATATGAGGGACAACGATAAAAATAAGGGGGTGAATGAAAAATGATGAAAAGCATGACATGAAATCCTAATGCAACTACATGCACATGCAATGATGCATGAGAGCGCTTTCCCCCAAGCTTATACCAAACAATCCTATTCAAATGACTTAATCAAAAATGTCATGGCTTCACTAAGCGAGATCAAGTCAAACAAATAAGAAAGTAAGGTTTCACTTGAAAGAAATGCCCAGTGGTGGTGAGCAAAAGGGTGTGGCGTATCAAAATATGAAGAGGGTAATTAATATATATAACAGGTTTGGGGTGTAAAAAATTTTTGTTGCTGTCATATGAGGTGATATTTATTCAAGCAAATCTATACGGTCCTCTCGCTGTCGAGAGGATTCATGTTTATTTAAAGCATAAAAATTTACGCTATTGCTACATTACTGGATTGATATCACCTATAACAAAAGGCGGATCCAGTATCTTTACCGGTGCAGGCAACTGCTCCAGCTGCTCCTTCCGTGGCTCCGCCAGGCGCGTATGTCCACGGACTCCAATGAACTCCAGCAATGCATCCTCCAGCATTCCCACAAGGACTCCACCTGTACCCTGCAGAGAATAGGATACATCAGTTCGCTGCAAAAAAGTCACACTCATAATAAAAGTATTCCAAAGAGGATCGTCTATACAAATAAATAAAATAAATGCATGCTTGATATGATTGTGCGCTTTACCGCTTGACTTCACTTTTTATTGAGATGATTGAGAATATCCATGCTTACATATGAGTTTTAGTTGAAGTATTATTTTATTGAACCGTTCGTGCACATTCTTAGAGTGAACCGAGTGTTACATTATTTATTTCTCAACATATATCTTTTTATTCTCTACATGTCACTTGAATTCACTTCCTAAAGCTACTTATATCGTATCTATTTCCCAAAGATCCCTACAAAAGAAAAAGTTAGCTTCAAAAAAACGTCCAAAAAGCGAAAAGGGAGCCAAAAACCAAAAATACAAATTATATAGCTCCTACAAAAATCCAAAAAGAAAAATGAGAAACAAAAAGTTCAAAAAGAATAAGAAAGATATTTCTCTATCTCATTATTGGAGCCACAAAATACTTGGGAAACCCAAGGCAAAAATCCCATTTTCCACTATCATATTCCTTTAGATGTGACGCCTCAAGCTAAGCTTGGGGGGGTGAATTCACTTGACCATATGAGTGAGTACGACATTAGAGTGGAGGTGCACGAATGGGGAAGTTTGATAATACTGAGACTTAGCGAATTACTTGAGCTATGGAGATTTCTTATGAATTGATATGAAAATGTGAATGACATGTCTCGTATTCTATTCTCTACTGCATGCTTGGTGTGATTCTTATATGCTTCTGTTATAACTCTTGATTGAAAAGTGCATCGCCAACATTCGTATATTAAATTCTATGAAATGCGTGATGTGGATATGAATTGATTGTATAAATTTAGAGAGTCCGTTTTGTTGTTCTTAAAAGCTTGCAAGTACCATGTTTTAAGTAAGATATGAAATATTTATAGCATGTGATTCGTATTTTCCAAGTTATCATGATGTGTAGCTTTTGGCTTGAGATCTGAGAGAATATCTAGCGACCCCTTCCACCTCGTGTTCTTTCGTTTTCATTTCATTTTCTTTGTTTTCATCTCCCAAGTTTTTCTCTCTACTTATATTTCTCGAGGACGAGTAAGAAGTAAGCTTGGGGGATTTTGATCGCTCCATATTTTTCATTTCATATTTTACACATTTCGATTGCTCATATTGCAATTTTCACGAGTATTCGATGATATCGCGTTACTTTTCACTATTTCTTGTTTTTATCAGATTTCAGGAAATATAGAGCAATCGGGAGCAAAAATGAGCTTAAAGGACTTGCACATGTACTGGAGCATCACCTATGGCCCTATCAAGAAGCTAAATGTGTTGGATGATGAGTGGAAGAAGAAGGAAATCCATAGAATCGATGAAGATGCGAGGAGAAGAAGAGTTGACTCCAGAAACAGGCCGCTTGGCCGAGCAACATAGCCCACTCGGCCGAGTGAAGAAGCGTATTTGGCCGAGTACAACTGATACAAGAGATCTTGTGCTACAATGCACTCGGCCGAGTGGTTACATCCACTCGGTCGAGTAGAGATCGCCACTCGCCCGAGTGAGTCAGAACTTCTGAAAGAAATCAAAGATGACTCTCTGGAATTCTGGGGAGAATATTAGAAGACCCTACTCGACCGAGTAGTGAAGTCCACTCTCCCGAGTGAAGAATCCCACTTGGTCGAGTGATGCCGATGACACGAGCGCCCAGATTTTTAGACAGCCTTCCACTATTTTGAAATCTGCTATCATTTAAACGGTCAAAGTATTTTTCTCATATTTTTATGGATAGTAGACTTCATGAAGGCACCAACGCCGCCAAGAATGCGCCAATTGGAGGTCGGATGAAATCTGGAGAATTTCTGCAAGTTGATGCTGCAGTGCTGGAATTCGCGTATCAGTGTCACTCGGCCGAGTGACACTTTCACTTGGCCGAGTGACCTGTTTTTGATAGTTTTTGACAGAGTGCTGTTTTCTGGAATTTCTGCAGGAATTCTCACTTGGCCGAGTGAGCTTTCCACTCGACCGAGTCGCTGACAGCCCAGAACTTAAATTACACGCCGATCTGATTTTGGGCGCGGGTTTCGGAGGGGTTTTAGGGGTTATTTGCTAGGGTTTTGGGGGCTATTTAAGATGTTTGTAGCCGTCATTAGAGAGGAGTCCCCATATGTTTTAAGAGACTTTTTCAGAGGTTATGCCATGCCCTAGGCCCCCTCTTGGATTTAAAAGCTTGTATTTGGATTGGAATTCTTCATCAAAGCTAAGTATCTTTATTCTTATTATTTAAACCTTTGATTTGATATCTTTTTACATGCAAGCAATGGTTTTTATTGATTCCTATATCGTTGTTCATATGCTTGAGTAGATTTGATGTTCTAGGGCATGGGGATGAACACTATGGATCTAATTTCAGATTTGTGATGAATGAATTTCTAAGTTGCTAGAATTGCTAGGAGGTTAGGTTGTGATTGATTTATTACGAATATCTTGGGATTTCCATCGATTGAGTTTGCAAGAGATTGGATTCTAATCGATGGGAAGGCCTAGATATTCGATTTAGGTTTATAATCGAGATTCTCTAGACTTGATTTGCAAGAGATTGGACCAAAGCTAGGATTTTTATTATAAATCTATACCCATATTCGTTTGCAAGAGATTGGACGAATACGAACCATCACAACCTAGATCGTAACTCGAGTTTGCACGAGAGTGTGTCCTAATCTAGGTTGCTATAGACCGGTAATAGCGCGAGAGCGTGAGCTTGGTTCTCTATTTAGTTACGACTAGTTCACCTCGACACAAGTCTAGTAATATTGAGATTTACTATTTACAAGGATGAATGACGACGCGTAGTGTGGATTTCCTAACCCTAGACACTTTTATTATATTGTGTTTGAATCGATATTTGACCAACATCTTTATCACCGACACCGACATCCATCAGCATTGTCATTACATCATACCATAACCATCTCCACCAATAAAACATTCGTAGTCAAGCCAACCTAGGATAGATTGGAACCAACACCACCTCCTCGTGTTCGATACCCGCTCGCCACTACACCGTGCGCTTGCGATAAAACTACAAGTCATTTTTTGGGTGTACATCCGGACACGATCAAGTTTTTGGCGCCGTTGCCGGGGATTTATCTCCGTGTATTTGCGCCATATTAGGTTGTGCTCTAGGGTTGCATTTTGAAGCGATCACTGACATGCCAGATAAAAAAATCAATATTGAAGCAAATATAATGCGCAGCAGTTGATTGATGGGTGTAAAGACATTTAAGTGATAAGACAATACATATCCTACTGTTTACAGAATAAGACAGAAAAAATATACTACATTTCTTTGATTTGTTAAAATTTGACCCGTAGTTCGTGGTATGTAAAAGGTATACATTTTGGATATATAATACAGCGCGCACAACGGATCAAAATACACCCAGCTGTGCGTGTTGAGCAAAACGATCGTAACGAATAATTACTCTGCGTGCACAACGTTCAACACAAAATCCCTATAATTAATAACTTCAGCGCACACAACGTTCAATAAAAAATCCCAATAATAAAGAAGAAACACAAAATTGGGGGAGAATTAATAATGTTCATACTGACATGCCAGATAAAAAAATCAACATTGAAGCAAATATAATGCGCAGACGGTCAGTGGATTGATGGGTGTAAAGACATTTAAGTGATAAGACAACACATATCTTACTGTTTACAGAATAAGACAACTTATATCTACGTGTATGATACTCATGTGTCACGCTGTTTGATTTGATGGTGTCCCATTTTGTAACATTGCAATAAATGGAATTATGAGTAATATTGTATAAACATAAATAATTTGCTCAACTCGCACAACTGCCATATTTTTACTCGTTTTGCGCATTGAGCAATTTTTTAGAGGCAATCAATTTTGTTAGAGGCAATTTCTGTAGCCCACAGTAACCCTACTGTAGTCCCAGCCTCATCCATGCGGACCATACCCAGTCCAATTCGTCTATATAAATTGATTCACTTCCCTCTAGACATCGTCAACCACTACACTTCTCGAAGATAGTGTTCTATATGATTTTACCTATACAATATAAACTTGCGGCAATTGACGTGATGCTGAAATTGAATTCGTCACATTTATATGGGCATCAAAGATGGAGTCTGCTCCTTCAAATGGCATCAAAGATGGTGTTGGCTACTTCAGAAGAAGCGCCCGATGTTTTCGAATGCTTCACATTGCCATCAGCCTGAAGGTGCCAACAAGGTATCGGCTCTCAAACTGCGCAATCTTCTCCGAAACTGTGCATCCTCATTTCTCTCCATGCTCAGAAGAATTTCTTACGAGTGCCATTATTGAATTTCATACCAGTGCAAAAATGTGAATCTCTATTGGAGCTGCTCATAACTGCAATATCCATAGGAGACAAGGTCACGGCATGAGAACTTGTCGTATGAGCAAAACTGTATTCCATTGCTCAAAAGTTAATCAGCCCGCCCTACGTGCAAAAGTAGTGACCTTTGTGTGCACTAAGCAAAAATATTTACAATACTATTTGTTACAGTTATTGTCTTCTGATGTGATGCTGTATGTTTTTTGGAAAAACTTAGACAAGCACCGCAAGAGTATCGGTGTATTTAGATTTTGCTCTTTGCTAATCGAAACCAGATGTTTTTTGTCGTTGTGTGCGTTGAGTAAAAAAGGTATACCTTCAAGCAATTTTTCTCATCGCGGACCACTGCAGTCAAATACTATTTGGAACAACATCTGGCTGGTATCCATCTGCTATATATTCACGAGCACGAACAGTTTTACTCCACGGTGTTTCCATCCTCGTACATGGTCGGTCCAACTCGTCTGTAAATGGTTTCCATACCCACCAGACCTCATCAACCACTACCCCAGGTGAAGATAGCTCCTTTATCTGATTCTCTCTGATTCTTCTTATATAATGTTTTTTCTTCAAACTTGTAATTTTTTTGTTGTTCATGACTGTGTCGTCTACGGCACACAAAGATGGCCAATATACTAGCGGCAAGTGCCGTGATGCAAAAATTGAATACATCACATTTATCTGGCGGCGAAGATGATCTTTTGCTCCTCTTCGCCTGATCTTTTCATCTTCATTGCAAACATCACATGAAGGCGAAGATGTTCTTGCAACCATAATAGCTTCATTCTCGTCCATCCCAACTTTCAGATATTCTTTGACCCTTCGTAAGTTATGTTCAGATTCATTGCATACATAACTGCTTGATGATAACAACTGTTCTATCTTATATCTATCTAAGTCTAATTATACAAAAATTTTACTTTTTTATTCTATTTTTTCCTAGGGGAGTTTGTACTTGATGGTATCCCTCCTGCTCCCAAGGGTGTTTGAAGTGTCATTGTTTGCCTTGAGATAGATGCCGATGGTATCTTGAATGCCTCTGCAGAGGAAAAGACATGTGTGCAGAAAAATAAGATCACAATCACTAACGATAAGTGCAGGTTGACCCAGGAGGAGATTGAAAGGATGTTCCTTGAGGCAAAGAAGTATAAAGCAGAAGATAAAACGAACAAGAGAACGGCGGTGATGGTATGTTATGTACATTGGAATGCATAAATGTTGTACTATGTTGGAATTCAGACCTTAATACAATGTCAATTAATGTGATACAATTGCAGCCCATTACAAAATTGTGATTGGTGATATATACATTGATACTTACTTAAATCAAATTCCAACAATTAAATTTAATGGGAAAAATTAGTGAAAGTAATATACATTACATTTACATAGCGCGCACAACTGACAAACGGCGTGAACGTTGTGCGCATTTAGAAATTTTGATCGAGGCCAACAATTTTGCTCATCGCTCAGCACGTCAGTTGATCATTATTGGGAACAGCATCTGTGTAATATATACAATAAATACCGGAGGTACAAGATTACTCTTCTGTATATTCCCGAGACATCGCCTGTTGACTTTTATTTAGTACTTTTGTTTTTACCAGCTTCCATTTACCCCTGGACACTAATTAATCACCCCACATAATTGCTCAGCGTGCACAACTTGCAACGGAAATGAAAGTTGTTCGCGCTAAGCAATGCTTTCTACAGTTACCGAGTTTTGCTCATCGCGCACAACGGTGTTATTTAACAATCCGTTGTGCGCTTGGAGCAAAACTGTATACAATTACACAGTACACACAATTACTCATCGTGATCATATACGGAAGGTCATTCTCCTGCCAGTCTCGTCCTCGGTGACGGGGCTGTGTCGGCCATCCAGCAGGGTTCCCGGGTGTCGACCTGGAATCAGGGGGAGAGGAAGTAAACGCTCTCACTCGACGTCTGTTGCAAAAATTCCCTTCATTAAACTCTGGAAAATAACATATGACTCGCTCGAGAGCATTCTTACAAAAGTATCGATTCGCAAAATTTAGGAAGACGACGCATCGTCGGCTGTAAACAGGTCCTTTATCGCTCTCGCCACCCTATCCATCTTGGCGGTGGCCCGAGCTTTGAAAGCGTCGATCTCTTGCTCCTTCTCGAGAAGCTTGGCCTGAAGGTCAGCAACCTCCTTCCTCTATGCCTCAAGATCAGCTCGGAGTTGAGATTGCTCTCTACCCCACTGAGCTTCTGACTGCTTCTTGGCACTTGACACGGCGGCGAGGCTGGATTTTGCCTCCGAGGCCACCCAATCCGACTTGCCCTTGGCGGCCATGATCTTCCCCAAATCTTCCTCCAGCTTCTTCACCTGAGCTCTGAGCTTAGAAGCCTCGTTCTCGGCATCTACCACCCGGCACTGCCCCTCGATCAGTTCGCGGGCCCTGCGGCGCAGACCTGCCCCGAAAATGGTCACCTGCATATGGCGACAATCAGCAAAACTAGAAGGGGAAGCAAAATTCGGAAGGCCCATTGGCAACGAATCTGAAGGCCACTGCGAACGAAGCAGTTGGCCATCGTCTCAAGGTCGACCCCATTCAGGAAATCGACATCCCTTGGCAGAGTGAAATTCTCTGGCAGACGAGCCCCGTCCCAAAGTCCAGGAGGGCCCACTTGGCCGTCCCCACGACGTACGGTGGCCGATAGGTCTCCCCCTGAATCTCCCCATGATGGCCAAACCCAATGCGGTTCGACTGCAGAAGGTGGCCGAACTCTGGAGATATGGGGCCGACGGAAGGGACCGGAGGAATAATGTCCTCGTATGGCCACCAGTCGTGTGGCGTGCTGGAGGACGATGCGTCCCCAACTCGAGGATCATAAGGAGCCGCCTTCAAAGACCGAGCAGCTTGACTTGAGGAGCATCCAGCCTCCCCCAACTCCAGCATGAGGTTCCTCAATTCCTCCGATTCCTCCGCTTCCACCTCTTCCTCCTCATCCCTCTTCATCTTACGGCCTTCTTCATTGGCCCGCTCCATCGCTGAAGTAAACTCTCTGTATGCTCCTCCCGCCATTTTTGTTTCTGGAAGAAATAATAAGCTGATGAGATTTCCTCGCGTTAACCAGAGACCGGAGCGCAAAAGCCATTGGCTTCTACTCCAATTTCTTTTATTACGCGAACGAATAGGACAAGATGATCAACACATGTCGGAGATTTGCCAAAAACAACGGTTGAGATCAACTGAAGGCGAGAGGTTTGGGCGGCCTGAATCAAATTAGATGCTTCAAATGTCGTGCCCTATTAAATGAAAGTACTCATCATTCGGCCTCGATCCGCGTTATAAATCGAGAACGAATCACGGGGGCCAATGTTGATACCCGTGTACAGCGCCCGAAAAGGCATTGGTAATTGCTCATCGCACACAATGACTGACACCCTAGAATTGCTCTCCGCACACACCCACTCAAAACTCACAATTTCTCACCTTACACAACCATTTTTGTTTCCATCCACGTTCACATGTGCACGGGTAAATTTATTATCCGTATCACCGTTGCGTAATTGTTAAGAAATTCCATGTCACAACTAGTCCTTACATAAAGTTTGGAAATGGTGCATGTGAGCAGGCAGAGTGTATGTCATGGCATATACATCTACTGTAGTAAAGGAAGTAACAACTATACTTATGAACATGTGAAAGTGTGCACATGCAACAGGCAAGGTGTACAACAATGGATCCACACATGCAACAGGCAGAGTGTATGTCAAGACTGAGGTGCATTCAATCATTGAGATACAAAAATAGAAAAAAATAAATTCAAAGTGTCAAATAATACAAGCAAACATGCACCTTCTCCCTTTCTTAGTAAATTATAATTGCTCGCACCGCAATTTTACGCTGCATATAGTCATCAGTTATGATTTGATGTATGATGAGAGACTTGTACTTTTGCCCTTCTTTTTTCGAGTGAGTTGTGAATATGAAGATGTTGGTGTATGTATACGATGTATCAATGTATCATTAAAATGGAATATTGTGTTATTTTCTCAGTGTTTTTATCTGTGATAGAGTTTTACTTGTACTTCACAGCAAGTGCGTAGTACCTGCAGTGTTCTTTCTACTCTCTTCAGTTCTTTCTTTCTACCTAATAACACTCGTCTCTTCGGGAATACCTGATACGGGTTCGTACTTATCGGGTATCCCGGGGATCGGGTCGCATTGAATGAAGGCCAGTCGAACGAATTCTCCCGTCCATGGGGAGTGGGATTCGAAGTGCCGCCTTTGTGAGACTTTGACACATGTCCCCTACTGACGGCTTGGGGACCTTCACTATAAAGCCTTTCTCCTTTTAAATTATGCTTTTATCCATTTCTCGTTACCCTGATTTTCATCTTTTTTGCTCAGATGGCAGGTCGAGATTTCAGTCAAGACGTTCCTCACCATTCGCCCTCGGGCACGGCCGAACCTTCGCCCTTCGTGGTGGATCAGATTGATTCGCCCTCCGGTCTCGACCTCGAAGAGGGGGGCGTGGCGGCCGCCGAGCAGGGTTCCCGTGTGTTAACCGGGAATGAGGAGGAGAGGAAGAGACGCTCTCACTCGTGGTCTGAAGGTCCCGAGGGGAAGAAGAAGAAGATTGAGAGTGGTCCAGCTTTCCTTCCGAGTGACCGCTCCTTCTGGGAGAAACTGGAAGACTCTCTGGTATGGCATATCCAGCATGTCGGACCCTTTTTTCTTCTACGACTGTTTTTTTGATGGCGACATTCACCCATTCAGTCTTACAAGTTTCCCCGGTTGTTGTAAATGGTCTTGAGGCGGCCTTGGCACATGAGCGCCTAAGGGCTGAGGCAGCTGAGCAATCAGCCAAGGAGGCCCACCAGTTCAAACTGAGAGTTGCAGAGCTCACATCGGAGGTGGGATGTTTGGCGGAGGCTCTGGCTGTCGTCAAGAGTTTGGCCAAGTATGCTGAGGATGCACTGTCCCTCGCTTGGGAGGAGCATAGAAAGGTGAAAGGTGCTCTTTGGGCCGATATAGGCAACCTGCGGGAAGTGGCCCATGGTCGGATCGTAGCTGAGGTCCAGAGGGACTATGGGGATGTCCTGGCTCCGAGGATCGCGGAGTCTATCCGTGAGGGATTCCAGGCGTTCTCGAACATTTTAGCTGCTCAGATCGAGAGGTCCTTCCGGGAATGGTTTTGTAGCGTTCGAGACGCGGGTCTGAAGAATGCTTCCCCGACCTCTGGTTGTCCCTGGTCACCCTACTGGTTCAAGAGAAGACGAATCGCCTGGGGACGCCTCTTCGCGAGCTCCTGCATCGTAGGTGGATCGAACCCTTTTTTGTTTCTCCTTTTTGTTCGTTGTACTTGGAGATATTTTGATGAATGGAAACATTTTCTCCAATGATTTCTTGACATTTGGCATGACCTGCTGCAACAGATAAATTATAAGATATGAGATCGACAGCAGCATATAGATTTCTCGAATGATAGGCATCATCCTTATACTCTCATAATTAAAACTTTGGGTGTTAAGTTTTAGTTTGGACCCGCAGACCTAGGAATTCAAAGCCACACTAGCTGCATTTTGAACTAAAACACCAGATAAATCATTTTTCATAGATACAGTTTTAAAGAGATTCAGTTTTCAGCACATTTAATGATGGGCTTCATTACATAAATGCTTTTCATACCCTTGCCATTTTTTCTTTGGTGATGAGCTTGATGACTGAGCCCACAGGCATGGCCAAAAGGCTGAAGAGGAAATCGACAAAATCTTTGCCAGCTTCAGTGAACAACACTCTCTTCATCCTCTTGTCTATGAAAAGCTTCAACCTCAGTTGGGTGGCCATCATCACTGCTGCAGCACATCGGTGATGGTTTGTTTAAGCTATGGTCTCTGGTTGTTTGGGAGGGGGTTGCTTGAATATGGTCAGAGTAATATTTGAGCAAGGTTACCTCTTCCTCATGCCTTTCACAGCACTCGAAGTGTTGTGGTTGAATAGTTCTTGTGGGTATGGAAGCCATTTATAGACGAATTGGACTGTCCTTGGATGAGGATGAGCCTACAGTCGAGTGTAGCATTACTCTTTCCTCATGACTGATAAACATCACTCGAAGTGTAGAGGTTGAAGAGGGCTTGTGCATAGGGAAGCCATTTTATAGACGAATTAGACTGCCCTTGGATGAGGATGAGTCTACAGTAGAGTGACCGTGAGTCTACAGAAGAGACCCAGTGAGTCTACAAAGCAGTGATCGTGAATGTACATAAGATTTTATTCATCGCGCACATCTTCCTAAATTATTTGCTATCCGCGCCAAAAACTACAGAGATTAAATCTAAGGAGTCGCCCCCATTTTCCCTCATTTCCCACAATTTTTTTGAATTTTATTTTTCATGGGGTTATTGTTCACATCATGAATGGTCAACATACCAAAAATCAAGGCATTCCAATACTTTTAGAGCCCCCATCTATCCATTGCAACTTCAACGGTCTGAAAACGTGCTAAAACCCCCATGAAGTAGCAAGGGGTAAATGGGGACTCTAAAAGTATTGGAATGACTTGATTTTTGGTATGTTGATCATCCATGAGGTGAACAACAATCCCAAGAAAAAAATTTGAAAACAAATGTGGGATATGGTGGAAAATGGGGGCAACTCCTTAGATGAAATCTAAGGAGTCACCCTAGGAACACTTTACCATATATATATATATACTAGTCATAACCCGTGCCCAGAGGGCACGTAGGCAGTCGTCGCCCGGGCGCAAATGCGGAGAGAAGCGGTCGCCAAAGTGAAAAAAGCGTTGGTGAGAGAGAGAGAGGAGGGTCGGGGACAAAAAGAGGAAAATCAGGGACTAAAAGGCTAAAAAAAATCACCAAAAAGTGTTTGGAGTTGTTTTCGGTCTCATAGGTAGTGCTCCTGGGACTACACTCAGGATTGTCAAGAGTCTTCGGGTTTGTGCAGATTGTAGTTCATGATCATGTCAGATTCCACCATTTCAAAGATGGGGTATGTCCGTGCAACGATTTTTTGGTAGTAAGGTTCAACGACTTCTCGTTTTTTATTTATAAAAACTATATTTTTATAATCTTTCTGGAAGTTGGATAAATAGCAATTTTGTATATCTTTAATTTATTATTGATGTATACCTAATCTTTGGGACAATACAGTAAGTAGTGGGTCTGCTGTTGCCTTAACAAATGTTCATTATTTTTAGGAAACATGATCTGTTAGATTCTTTCATCTGACCAGTCCTTCAAATTTCAATTGTTACCACCAAAGATTCAAATTATGGATCTGCCTTCCTTTATATAACCACTTTCTTTGTCTTTGCTGACAAAGGCTGATTGTGGAGAAGACCATCGATCATCTGCTGACACTGTTAGGACCTTCATCTTGATCAAGTGTATCCAAATGGTTGCCAAAAGATAATGAAGATAGAACTACAAGTAAAACATTCAATATCCCCAGTAATCGGGATATTACAGGCTAAATAAAAAAGAAACAAAACACAAAAATGGGACAGAAGCCTATCCCCAGTAATCGGGGGAAAAAACATTACTGAGTGCCTGAATGTCCTGCACCAACATTTGAGTTTGGGGCGGGGCAGTTTTTCGGAAAATTCATCCGTTTCCTAGTTTTCCTTTTACCGTCAACTGGCTCCTGAGGTTGAAGCCGATGAGGGGCACAAATATGCACAAATTTAGGGCCTAGACCGTGGCCTCCACTTCTTCGCCATCTTCAATTTCATCTGATGCTTTTGCATCAGACATATTTAGGGCCTCCACCGCCGCCATCTCCACCACCTCACAACAGTCAATTTCATCCCATGGTTTTATGTCAGATACTACATCGTCAAGATTGAGTATCGGACATTCCAATGGATTAGTTGTTGTCAAGGTGCACCCTTGATTAACTTCAGATGTTGCAATCCAAGACTCGGTGTTTGATTCAGAGCAGCTGGCTTCTGTTTCTTGATAATCAGAAGATGATCTTGCACATATGGGTGGTTCTTTCTCTTTGCATCAACGAAGAAGATGGACAGTATAAAATCTGACCTGTGAAGACAACAAAATTTGATGGCGAGAAGATCCGCACCTTGCTGTGGCCTTGCTGCGAGAATTTCCCCTTGCTCTCCCTTGCTGCTGTTACCTTGCGAACTTGTAGCTGCTCTCCTTTGCAAACGCCCGTTGCTCTCCCCCAAAAAAGGCCTCTTGCTCTCCCCAATACAAACAGCCATTTGATCTTCCCCAGGTTACGCAAAGGAATGGGACCCACTCTATCAAAAGGCGTAGTTAACATGATGAACGGGCTGTTTTCAAAAGCAAAGCAATCTCTCCTTCGTCTTAAACCTTCATCAAAACCGTTGATTCTCTAAGATTAAATCCTGGCCGTCTTTTATCTACCCCTTTGTCCTAGTCAGCTTGTCCTAGTCAGCCCTAGGATTCAAAAAACTCTGTCAAATGTAATATAGATATATATATATATATATATATATATATATATATATATATATATATATATATATATATATATATGGGTAAAGTGTTCCTAGGGTGACTCCTTAGATTCAATCTAAGGAGTCGCCCCCATTTTCCCCATATCCCACAATTTTTTTCGGAATTTTTTTTCATGGGGTTGTTGTTCACCTCATGGATGATCAACATACCAAAAATCAATTCATTCCAATACTTTTAGAGCCCCCATCTACCCCTTGCAACTTCATGGTTTTTCAGCATGTTTTCAGATCGTTGAAGTTGCAAGGGGTAGATGGGGGCTCTAAAAGTATTGGAATAGCTTGATTTTTGGTATGTTGATTATCCATGAGGTGAACAACAACCCCATGAAAAATAAAATCCAAAAAAATTGTGGGATATGAGGGAAAATGTGGGCGACTCCTTAGATTTAATCTAAGGAGTCACCCTAGGAACACTTTACCTTATATTTATATATATATATATATATATATATATATATATATATATATATACTAGTCATAACCCGTGCCCGTGGGCACGGCAAGGTTTTCCCCCGCAAAATCTTTGTTTGCCAAAAAAATATTTCCACAACCAAAATTGCACGGTACAAATTAGTGTAAAAATATTTAGCGACACGGGCATCTTTGGCATGGGGGCCTTCGGCATGGAACAACAAATTCGGTGCGACCGCCTTCGGTAAGGAACAACAAATTCGGTACGGACACTTTCGGCACGGAACAACAAATTAGCGGAACAAAAAATTTAGCGGGAGCTTTCGGCGTGAAACAACAAATCCGGTGTGGATTCCTTCGGTGCGGAACAACAAATTAGCGGAACCAAAAATTAGCGTACAAAGTTTAGAGGCGCCTTCGACACGGGCGCGTACGCCTTTGGCCATCATTAATCTCTTCGGCTCGGGCACGGGCGACTTCGGCCATCAAGGGCACTGGTCATTTAAAATATTTCCCCTTAATCTCTTGGACCATATAAATCTAAACGGACATCAATAATTAAAGAACAATAATTATTAGGTCATATTAGTTCATTCAAAAATTAGTTCCTCCGAGAAAATTTAGCTTCCCTCAAAAATTTAAAATTTTCAGTTCCTCCAGAATTAAATTCCCATAAAGAATTTATTTCCCCATTGTTTATTTAGTTTCTCACAAAAATTTTAGTCCCCCAATAAGTAGATCCTCCCAAAAAATTTAGACAAATTTAGTTCCTTTTCTACACATTATTTAGAAAAAATTTATACGATGAAGACAATAATTGATTGTGTCACCTAACTCTACCTATGGACTTGAACACTGTCTTTACATTTTTCAGTTTGCAACTTTCTGTAACCACCATGACATTTGGCTTAGATTTGTAGACTTCTCGTCACACTTCAGCTGCACTGGCAAAAAAATATAAGAGGTTGCACCTCGAACTTCGTCACAGAATTTATCGAACTTAATTTTTAACATCAGGGAAATTGAACAATTCCCTCCAACATCAGTGAAATTTAACATCAGGATTCAAAATGATGATGATGAGGGCTGTTTCTTTGCGTGGAAGGCCCTCATAACACCCCTCTACTATTCAAAATAATGATACATCAGGGAAATTTAACATCAAGATTCAAAATGAGAAATGGTTTTGTGTATCCCGAGTTTTCCATATATCTAATTTCCATATATGTAGTTCACACATACATCAGGTAAATTGAACATATAATCACAACATATTCTAAGTTTTCCATATATGTATTTCACAAAAAACATCACAGATTCATATTTCACACAAAAACATGCAGGTTCAATTTAACATCAGGATACAACAATCACATCAGGATTCAAGACCTAGTTGCGTCAAATGGAAACCAGACTCGAAGTTTGTAATGAGTAGGCCGCTGCGGTCAGATCGACGAATGACTTCATAAAGGCTACGTCTGCATTATTAATCTACAAATGCAGTAAAAATGGAGAAACATCACCAGGGTTCAACCGGCCTGCTTGATTACTTGTTAGTATGCATCGATTGATCACTAAAAAGTAAAAAAAACCACACCCCCACATAACTTTCAATGATTTCGTCACACTTCAATTGTGTATTTTTATAGCAATGTCAATATCAAATAACCACTTCAGCTATTTGAAGAAATCAGGATATGTTTAACACATCAACGTCAGCAAGGTGACAGTAAGATTCATATTTCACACATATAACAGATGTGCTTAACAGATTGCAAGGTGATATTTGGAGCAAGGGAAATTTAACGTGTGAAATAATGTTAACACGCGGAGTTCCATCTTGCGGATTTCCCTTGGTAACAGATGTGCTTAACAGTCAAGCATGCACATATAACGTCAGCAAGGTGATATTTTAACAATATGTGCTTAATGTGTGAAATCCGCAAGATGGAACTCTGTATGCCTGATGAGTTCCATCCGCTTTTTTTAACAATATTTCACATCTGTTAAGCACATATGTGCATGCCTGACGTTATTTCACACATATAACAGATGTGCGTAACAATATTTCACACTTTATATGTCCAAATTTTGTGTGCCAGCAAGGGAAATCCGCATGTCTTACTATAATATCAAATGTGCTCTACAGATCGCAAAAAAATGACAATAAATCAAAGAACACATTATGACAATAAATTGTAAAAAAACTGCACCTTTATGAAATTAATCAAAATATAAGAGCACTCTAGCAATGTCCATTTCATGATTCACCTCATTCCACTTAAATGAAGACCCAAATCATCAAACCAAAGCAAATGACTTTCAAAACTTAAGCAATCCTTACATGTACAACACATTGTTAGTAATAATGTCAAGAAGCTAAACCAATGAAGCATTCTGTATAATAAAAGAGCCCATGAAAAGACAAATATTCATAGCAAACAAAAAGCCCAAGCTAAACCATTTTAGTATTATCCTTCTCTAATAAACACATCAACATTAGCAAGGTGACAGTAAGACATGCCATCCTCATAACTACTTCAGCTATTTGACATCCTCCTTAAATAGACAAATAACCACTCACTAAATCTCAAGCCAAGTAAACATCATGCAACACAAATCATTGGACCTCATGATAATTTCCATAATTAAATATTAACTAACTAAAATTAGCCCAAAGATTAATAATTTTCGAGACCTAAAGTTCTTATTGATCTTATTCCATATCTAACTCAATCACAGACATGAAGGTGCTTTAATTTCACTATTATACAATATCAAGGTGTAAAACATAACCTTTCAATCATTTTATTACTGAAGAGTATTTAAGATAAAGCTGAAGTGGTTTTGTGCACAAAGTATCTGTAAGCAGCGACCTTCATTTTTCTTGAGCTGGTGTTATCAATCACCAACACCATTTTCCCTGCTTCACTTAAGGTGAACACATTGCGCACTGACTCTTCAACACTTTGACGTGCGTTTATATTTCATATATTCATGCACGTTTTCTTTTGTGTTTCTCCGTGTTTTTCCGCCGTCTCTTATTCGTTTTCGTGTATTTTCCCGTTTTCTTTCACTTTTCTTTGTTTATCCATGATTGCAGGGGATTGACCACGTAGGGGACGTTTAACGATGATATCCCAAGTCCCCGAAGCAACGGGAGAAGTCACGAGTGATCCAGGGGGGTCAAACGCCAAAGAGTTCATCTTTCAGCCCCTCACCCGGTCGGTTGGTCATCTCCAACCGATCGGGTGATGCACGCGTGCACCAACCGGTCTCTGCCGCAGCTCACGAAGAAGCCACCCGACCGGTTCGCAGACCGGTTCAGCGGGGGCTATTCTCTGTTTTCTCGAAGCAAAGCGCCAACCGATCGGGTGACTCTCACCCGATCGGTTCATCTGTAGCTGAAAAAGAAGAGCTGAAGACACGGACGTCGAACCGATCGATTCACCCGACTGCTTCAAGATCCAACCGGTCACTCAAGAACTCACCCGACCGGTTCATTTGATCGGGTGAAAACTCGCCGTTTTCTGATATTAATTTGTAACGGATCAACCGATCGGTTGACTTGTCAACCGATCGGTTGATGCGACGGTCTATAAATAGAACCCCTAGGGTTCCAGAAACGAGAGCTGTTATTTTTTCTACCGTTTTATTTCCCTGTGACGGCTGTAATTGTTACTCTTTTGTAAGTTTTCAGATCTTTTTAAAATTTTAGTATTGTCTTTATTACTCTATTACTTCCGCATTGCAATTGTCTGATTATGATTCCAACGGTTAAATTTCATTCAGATCGCTTTTTCATGAATTTTTGTGAGTAGTTCCCAAATCTTGGATTTTGGTGGAAACCCCTTCGGGGGCTCTTCCCGATGCGTCCATAGTGTTAGGAAATCGATAGGGAGTAGGAATCTAACGGTTACGCGGGGTGTTTCATTGTCATCGGCGGGAAAAAGACCGCCTTTGACCGTCGGGCCAAGGGGGAATAAACTTGGCGGTTGACTCCCTAGCCATAGCTCACACCCTTAGCGTAGACGCCGAATCCTAGCACGCGGGAGCGGCAGGATAAGACGTTGGGAGATATCGTTGCGGGCTTAGTGCTCCCAGGATCGATCAGTGTTAATGGACACGGGAGTGCCCACTGATCGAATCCGGGAAGTTCGGTGTATCATCCTGGGCACCGACCGGAATATCGGGCCCATGGGACGCCGGTACCACTTTCAGAGGCAACGTCTCACCATTAGACCCTGATCCCGATCGCTATCCGTACCCGTAGGCTGTATCGGCGAGAGTCTCTCGTCGGGTCGGAAACCAAAGTCCCGGGTTTTCTTTCTTGTTGTTCATACCCATTTATTTCCTTTCGTGACAACCATTCACCGATTCGGGCTAGCTCGCCCCTCGGGGTGATTTAGGTCCTACCTGACCCAATCACAACCTCGCCTCCCTGAGTTCGATATTCCCGCGCCCTACACTAACCGTGAAACTTGCGGTAAACGACACCGTGCCGCCGCGACACCAAGCGGGGCGCCGGTCAAGTTTATGGCGCCGTTGCCGGGGAGGCAACGTGCTTGTTATTTTAGGATCTTGTGAACCCTCGTGTCTAGCTCATATCCCTACCTCGCGATAATTTTCGCATTCTCCTTTTTCTTTTTACTTTTCTTATTTTTATTTCTTATTTTATCTGTTTCTTTCCCACTTGTCGCTTCACGGGTGTTTGTTGTTTTTCATGCGCAGGAGTTCAAGGAGTCTCGACGACTTGATTCCCCTCGATCCAGAGATTAACGCCACCATTAGGCATTTGGTCGCCGAGAAGCGAAGAAGAGAAGACCCCGAATCCATGGAGGAGAACACCCCACCTCACAAGTCTCTGCTGGAGTACTCGATGCCATCCATCGAGTCGACTTCCGCCATCCGATCTCCAGCTATTGCGGCCCAAAGCTTTGAGCTGAAGCCGTCTCTAGTGACATGGATCCAGCAGGACCAGTTTGCGGGTGCACCCATGGAGAGCCCGATCGAGCACCTGGACTCCTTCTTGGAGAAGTGTGACACCTTTCGAATTAATGGTGTCACGACAGAGGCTATCCGTCTGAAGCTGTTCCCTTTCTCTTTGCGGGACAAAGCCAAGCAATGCTTAAGGGGGAAGGACCCCAACACTTTCAACACCTGGGAGAAGCTCTCCAACACTTTTCTGACGAAGTTCTTTCCTCCGGGGAAGACCATGAAGTTGAGGAGTGAAATCTCCTCCTTCTCCCAGGCCAGCCACGAGTCCTTGCATGAAGCTTGGACGAGATATAAAGAGATGCAAAGAAGATGCCCTCACCATGAGCTTCCGAAGTGGCAGATTATTAATCTGTTCTACAATGGGTTGAGGGATGACCTGAAATCTTCTATGGACACCGCGGCTGGGGGTTCCTTCATGTCTAGAAGCGAGGAGGATGCCGGGCATATTCTGGAAAATATGGCATCCAACAATGAGCGGTGGTGTGACGAGAGAGCCACACCAAGATCTGGGGGTATACACAGAGTCGAGGACATCGACAAACTTTCAAGCAAGTTTGACTTTCTTTCGACCCAGATCTCCGCACTGATGGTAGGAGCCTGTGGGGCCGGTACACAGCAAATTTCTACGGTAGAGTCCGAATTCTTTGGGGAATTCGACGGTGGTGACATCTCACCACCGTTAGATCAGGCGAGCGCACTATTTTACAACCCCACGGGGAATGCGCCGTATCCGCCAAGGACAAATTCCAACCCGGCCTACTCTCCAAACAACCGGAACCACCCGAACTTCAGTTACCGGCTACCATTTCAGCCCTCGCCGCCTCAGCAGCCGCAGCAACAGACATATCAGCCGGCTAGGCCACAGCAGAATCAGGTTCAGCAGCAACCATTTCAGCAGCAACCATTTCAACAACAATCTTACGCCCCCAGGACTCAGCAGCCGTTCCAGCAACAGCAGCAGTATGGCCAACAGAGGGCCATCTCTCCGGTTGAGTCTCTTTTGACTCAATATATTACCAACCAGGAGAAGATCAACCAAAAGCTGGAAATGGGTCAGCGGACCCTCACGGACCAAGTAACCCAGCTGGGGTTACACGTGGCGAACCTTGCAAGGTCGCAAAACCAATTACCGCCACAACCGGAGGTGAACCCGAGGGGAGCAACCCAAACGTCGGCACTCGTGCACAAGCACGCAAATGTGTCCGCTATCGTTCTGAGAAGCGGGACACAAATTCCTACTAGAGTGCCCCCTAGCAACCCGGAAGCACCATTGGTCGTTGAGAGACCGACCGAAAAATCGAATGACGCCGGTGCTTCGTCATCAAATCCCATAACTCCGGAGGGAGTGTCTGAAGGATAGAAGAAGGAGGAGGAAGAGAGCCCGAAAGTGTACAAACCCGTTGTGCCATTTCCACAACGGTTGGCTCAGGAAAAAATTGACGAGAAATATGGCAAGTTCTTCGCCATGGTCAAGGACCTAAGCCTGCAAATCCCCTTTTTAGAAGCAATCGAAACAATCCCCTCCTATGCAAAATTCTTGAAAGATTTGGTGACTAGAGGGTCAAGAAAGGAGAAGGTAGTGCTGACGGCGGAATGTAGCGCTCTTATTCAGAGGGCAAACCCGCCGAAACTCAAGGACCCGGGGAGCTTCTCTATTCCTTGCACAATCGGGGCTGTGAAGATTCATCGTGCACTCGTCGACCTAGGAGCGAGTGTTAGCCTGATGCCCTTGTCGATGTACAGAAGGATAGGAATGGGTGATTTGGAGCCCACCGGTATGACCCTACAACTAGCTGACCGGTCGGTCAAATATCCGGTGGGAATTGTGGATGATCTCCCCGTGAATGTGAGAGGGGTGCATGTGCCTGTGGACTTTGTAGTCATGGACATGCCCGAAGACGCACACACCCCCATTATCCTGGGACGGCCTTTCATGGCCACTGCTGGCGTTCTAATAGATGTGAAGAACGGAAAACTCTCTTTGAACGTCAGCGGAGAGAAAGTTGAGTTTGATCTTGGATTATCCATGAAGCACCCCGATCCCCCTGATGACCCTGGGTGCAATCTGCTTGAGATTGAAGAAGAAAAAACTGTAGAGGAGAGCTCCTGGGAGATTCTCCTGAGAAACCCCCCCCGATGACTTGGGGAATTCGGAAGATGGAGACGGCCCCAAGTACAAAGAAGCTGCTGGAAGACCGAGTGCAGCAAGAACGACCCCTCTCGGGTTCGCCGAAGCTCCTCCTTTGGGGAGAACGGGGAAAGAGCCCACGGACCTCACTAAAGACGAGGTCCGGATCCTGAAGAAGATGGCGGGAAGCGCCAACACCAAGGAAAAGCCTCCGGATCCCAAGAACAAGGGGAGGGTAGTCGAGCAAGTATTTTTCCAGCTGCTGACTACTCCAAGCGCCTTCAGCTCCAACGAGAAAGAGATGCCAAACTTCGGGCATCACCCGTATCGACCACCATGAGCATCTCTTGCGGGCGTCGAGCCAATGACGTTAAACAAATGCGCTTCATGGGAGGCAACCCATGTTCTAAACTTTTTCCCCACTTTTCAGCGTTATTTTTTGACTTTATTTTGTCTATTTTTATAAATAAAACCAGCCGCGAGAACATCCGTTCGGGGACTTAAACAAATCTATTGGTTTTTGCAGGAAACAAGCCCCAACCGATCGGGTGACAACTCACCCGATCGGCTGGGATGTATCAGATACTTGCCGAGATCTGTCCCCAAGTCACCCGATCGGTTGAGTAATGAGGAGACCGGGTGGCAGACCGGGTGAGCTGGGGAGAACTCTTGGAAATTTTTGGGGAATATCAACCGATCGGTTGAGTTCGAGCGCGATCGGTTGACGTGACCAGGTGAGCAGCCCTAAGTTCTCGGGAAAATGTGTGGAGCGGCCAACCGATCGGTTGACAAGTCAACCGACCGGTTCGCCTGTAGCATTTCTTCGGCAAGATTTTCGACCTAACCGTCAACCGACCGGGTGACAAGTCACCCGATCGGTTCGACTTAAAACCCTATAAATACCCCCCCGACACCCGCTTGTTTTCGCCCTCGCCCGATCACAAATTTCGACGTCATTTCGCCTTCCCCTCTTCTCCAACAACCGATCCTCACTCCCCCACGCCCTCTACTCCTCCATTACTCCCTCTCTCCACCTCCTCCATCAACCCCTCCATCATCTACACCCTCTCTCTCCTCCCATTCCGCATTTTTGACCTAATTTTCCCCCAAACCACACCCATCCGAAAATTCTTGCCGAAGGAGAACGCCGCGGCTCCACGCTACTCTCGCTGAACAGAGTGGGGGTATCTATGAGCAAGCTCCGCCATTCCGCTTGGGTACACTCGCTCCTAAGCTTATATTTATATATTTGCCCTATAAATTGTGCTTGCTCGTTTGCCTGTGTTAGTGTGCATCCACTGTTTTTACACTCATTCATACACGAACACTCACACATGGCTAAAGATAAGGACAAGGGGAAGGGAATTATGCGGGAAGAGGAGCCGTCTCGAAAGAGACGAAAACAAACACGCCCCCCTTCCCGTACACGAGCACTTACACTTGGCCCTCCTCCGCCTGTTGTCCCCCCTGTGGACCCAATGTTGGGCCCGCACGGGTATATTTTTCGGAACCAGGAGCACAAAGATTTTTACCGTAGGCTTGATGCTCGAGGGCATCTATCCACTAAGTTCCCGCACGCACGTACACTTGTCGATCTCGGTGTCTTCACCGAGATCGAATCTCTTTTCGCTAACTTAGGATGGTTGACCTTTCTTAATGCTCATGCAGTATCCTACTCGGCACTCACACTAGAATTCCTCTCCACACTTACTTGGGAGTCTGGGTCGATCATTAAATTCAGGGTGCGTAACCGTAGTGTCACCACGAATCTGAACACGATTAACGATATATTTGGTTTCCCCAATCTCGGGGATGATTCCATCCGACACTACGGGTACACGCCCGAGTTTGATGTCGATCAATTCTGGTTCCGCCTCACTTTGATCCGTGATTATCCCCGAGGAAGGGCCAAGGCCTCCTCCATCATTCATCCCGTGTTTCGTTTAGCCCACAGGATCATTTCATCTGCATTCTTTCCTAGGGACGAGTCCGGCACTGTGACTATCCCTCACCTTTTTATCCTTTGGGCCATGACTTTTCCTTATGTCCGGGATGATGATGGAGTCAGCTTCAGGGCCCCTACCGTCCCCATCCATGGCAGCGATTGGCTTGTTTACAAGCTACTCGAGATCAGCCGGGCCGGTAAGGGGAAGTTCTGTTGTGGGGGCATCATCACGATCATCTGCTCTCACGTCCAATTCAATATTACCATCCCCAATAATCTTCCAGCTGCCGCAGGACCCTCACATCTCGATATTGATGTCCTGCGGCACATCCACATGATCAAGCCCCGATCGGATGGCCGCTTCATATTTCATTATGGCCACCCCCAGCCCCTTACACCATTCTGCCCAACCCCGATCGCATGACCCTTGCTCTCGTGGGAGATTGGACTTTTCCTCCTGATCCCGACTTCTTAGCTGGGTTGAATCTTCCTTTCTTTCCCGCAGACGCCCACAGATCACCGTCCCCTGCCGCCCACTTAGGCGAGCAGGATATCCCTGCGTCTGTGGGAGATTTAAGGGCTGGCCCGAGTCGTCCTGTTTCTGCTCCGGGACCGATCACGTCTGAGCACCTCTTTGCGGCCATTTCTAGCCTTGTCTCCTGTGCCGGCATGACCACTGCCGCCGGCACCTCTTCGACCTTACCTGGCGGCACCACCTCTGCCTCGCGTCAGTCTACATCTTTTGGTCGCCGTCAGGTATCTGCCCGTCTGGGACTTGAGAGGGAGATCGCTGCCCTTCGTGAGCTCACCATGTCCTCTGCTTCCTCGGACCCATTGCCATCCTCCTTTCTTACTCACCCACGTTTCCTCGCACTTGAGAGGAACGTGGCCGCCATTCTCCGCCTTCTTACTCATATTCACGGACCACCCCCACCTTCACCACCCCCACCTTCACCACCCCGACGATCTTCTCCTCCACCCACCCACACTTCCCCACATCCATCACCCCCCTCACCACATTCTTCTCCTCCCTCTTCACATCCCATCCCGGCATCCACTTCACCCCTCCCGACCACTTCCACCGCACCCACGCTACCTCCCTCCTCCTCCGTCACTCCATACGTGCACCGGAGGAAATTGCCGGTGCGCTCCAGATCCCTCCCACCACCTCCCACTACCGTCACCACCGCATCTACTTCCTCCATTTCTATTCCTCTCACCACCGCCTTGATCGCCTTCCTCCCACCACCACCCACCACCACCGACACTCCTCCCATTGTTCACACCGCCACTGCCCCTATACCTTCACCTCATTCCCCACTTCTCAGCACACCCCTAGCCTCCCCCGACCACCCATCCCCACCCTCTTCCGAGGAGGACGAGGACTCACCTTCTGCTGCTTTTTGATTTCCCCTCTTTTGTTTTTGACTCCCCCTTGCATATATCTGGATTTCATCGATCACATCATTTCGCTAGCACTTTCTGGTCTAGCTTGGGGGACGTCCATTTTTGTATGCTGTCGTGTTTTGTTTGTTTTTCTCATTTTTTGTATGTGTGCTTGTTTTTCACTTTTTGAGTGTCGTGTCGTGTGATTTTATTTTTATTTTCGTATTGTTTGATTTTGATTTTGATCTTTCTTTCTTTTTCAGTTTCATCTATGTGTTTTCCTCATTTTCATTTCTTTTTGTGTCAGTGCGTATTCCCCCCCATTTTCATTGCCCTCCCGTACTCACTCATATTGCATTGAGGGCAATGCAAACTTCAGCTTGGGGGAGTCGCACTGTGTGCGTCGTTTGATTCCTTCTTCTCGTTTATTTGAGTCGTTTTTCCCCGTGTTTTTCTTTTTTTCTTTTTTTCTCTTTTCTTCTTTTTTAGCTCTTTCTCCTAGAGATGAATCCTATGATGAATCGCCACAAAGTCACACACATCTAGCATTGCATCGATAATCACACTCACTAACCCTAGGATTTCGAGTCCTCTTGCATTTCACGCATCGTGGGTCCACTTAGCTTTTTGTGAGTCGTGTGTCGTGACTAACATTTGGTGTGCTTCTGCTTTGTGATTTACTTTATATACCTGTCCAGGAATGACCCCTAGATTATCATGCTCCGATTTGGATATGCGGTATTTGTTTCCACTTTATGCATGCTATATTTATATCGTATACTTCAATTCTCATGCGTCGGGATTCCACAACTAAGGACTAGGATAACCCATTTAGCCTAAGCTCTATTTAGCGAGAATAGTTTCCTTTGCCAGAGTGTTTAGATTTCGACTTCTTTTTTGTTTTACTTGGTGCAAATCCCCTCGTCGTGTACCGTTCTCCCACTTGGGAGAGTACACATGTGTATAGCCAAAAAACCCAAAAATCCAAAAAAAAGAGAAAAGAAAAGAAAAACCCAAAAAGAAAAGAAAAAGATTGTATAGCCAAAAAGCCAAAAAAATATGCAAATACCCAAAACCCAAAAAAATTCCCGTGTGAATATTTTCCTACTTGCCGAGAATAAAGGGAAGGCGAGAATTTGCACCGAGTGTTCTTCTCCACATCATCTCAACCCCTGTCGTTATCGAAAACACTTGGCTTAGGAACTTTTTAGCTAGTATCTAAGCTATAGTGGCGTGATTTCCTTAACCCTAGTTGTGGAGTCCCCGATGCATGATACGCTTCTATTCCCACTCTTCTCATGCATGCTTGAGCTTATATTCGCCGCTTAATTCAATTCGGATCAATATTTTGGGTCATTTCTTGGATTTGTGTATATCGAGCCTCATTGCACATCGTAGAAAGCATCACCATTTGCTAGCACACGACCACGCTCACTCGCGCTTCACTGCGTGGACCCACGACACTTATTTGGACTCTCTTTCCTAGGTTTAGTGGTGTGATTTGGCGTTTGCTTGCTTGGTGTGTCGTTTTTGATTTTGGTGGCTCTGATGGACGATCTAGGGCTTAGAGTTTTCTTTTTCTTTCTTCCTCTCTATTTTTCCCTTCCGAGCTCCTACTCTCACTCGTCTTCCTCGAGGACGAGAAAGAGTTCAGCTTGGGGGATTTTGACGTGCGTTTATATTTCATATATTCACGCACGTTTTCTTTTGTGTTTCTCCGTGTTTTTCCGACGTCTCTTATTCGTTTTCGTGTATTTTCCCGTTTTCTTTCACTTTTCTTTGTTTATCCATGATTGCAGGGGATTGACCACGTAAGGGACGTTTAACGATGATATCCCAAGTCCCCGGAGCAACGGGAGAAGTCACGCGTGATCCAGGGGGTCAAACGCCAAAGAGTTCATCTTTCAGCCCCTCACCCGGTCGGTTGGTCATCTCTAACCGATCGGGTGATGCACGCGTGCACCAACCGGTCTTTGCCGCAGCTCACGAAGAAGCCACCCGACCGGTTCGCAGACCGGTTCAGCGGGGGCTATTCTCTGTTTTCTCGAAGCAAAGCGCCAACCGATCGGGTGACTCTCACCCGATCGGTTCATCTGTAGCTGAAAAAGAAGAGCTGAAGACACGGACGTCGAACCGATCGATTCACCCGACTGCTTCAAGATCCAACCGGTCACTCAAGAACTCACCTGACCGGTTCATGTGATCGGGTGAAAACTCGCCGTTTTCTGATATTAATTTGTAACGATCAACCGATCGGTTGACTTGTCAACCGATCGGTTGATGCGATGGTCTATAAATAGAACCCCTAGGGTTCCAGAAACGAGAGCTGTTATTTTTTCTACTGTTTTATTTCCCTGTGACGGCTGTAATTGTTACTCTTTTGTAAGTTTTCAGATCTTTCTAAAATTTTAGTATTGTCTTTATTACTCTATTACTTCCGCATTGCAATTATCTGATTATGATTCCAACGGTTAAATTTCATTTAGATCGCTTTTTCATGAATTTTTGTGAGTAGTTCCCAAATCTGGGATTTTGGTGGAAACCCCTTCGGGGGCTCTTCCCGATGCGTCCATAGGGTTAGGAAATCGATAGGGAGTAGGAATCTAACGGTTACGCGGGGTGTTTCATTTTCATCGGCGGGAAAAAGACCGCCTTTGACCGTCGGGCCAAGGGGGAATAAACTTGGCGGTTGACTCCCTAGCCATAGCCCACACCCTTAGTGTAGACGCCGAATCCTAGCACGCGGGAGCGGCAGGATAAGACGTTGGGAGATATCGTTGCGGGCTTAGTGCTCCCGGGATCGATCAGTGTTAATGGACACGGGAGTGCCCACTGATCAAATCCGGGAAGTCCGGTGTATCATCCTGGGCACCGACCGGAATATCGGGCCCATGGGACGCCGGTACCACTTTCAGAGGCAACGTCTCACCATTAGACCCTGATCCCGATCGCTATCCGTACCCGTAGGCTGTATCGGCGAGAGTCTCTCGTCGGGTCGGAAACCAAAGTCCCGGGTTTTCTTTCTTGTTGTTCATACCCATTTATTTCCTTTCGTGACAACCATTCACCGATTCGGGCTAGCTCGCCCCTCGGGGTGATTTAGGTCCTACCTGACCCAAGCACAACCTCGCCTCCCTGAGTTCGATATTCCCGCACCCTACACTAACCGTGAAACTTGCGGTAAACGACACCGCGCCGCCGCGACACCAAGCGGGGCGCCGGTCACACTTGCATGCATTCTTCTGCTATTTTCGACTGCAATCGTGTAGCTCTTTCCACCACTGAGAACATACTCAACACTGTAATCCAATTCCCATCCCCCACAGCAATGTCACATGTAATTATTTCAACATTCAATGAAAATAATCAGATTAATTAATTAGAGACTTAAACAACATGGAATTAGAGAGAAGAATTTGATTAAAACCTCAATGCCATCAATCTTGAGGTTCACTTTCTCTCCTCCTTTGATGGTGAACTCTGATGCGGGCTCTGGAGGTCCCTTCTTCAAGTCCCGTAGCCTACTTAGCCCTCCATATTGAACTGGAACAAACTTTGGGTAGATAAACCAGCAAAAAATTTAATAATTTATACAAAATTCTTGAAGTCAAAGAAAGGATACATCCACCATAATTATCCTGAAACAGAGAAAGGATCATCGAACCTTTATGTAGTCATTCATTGAAGTAAATATGTCTGCAGCTATTTTGATGATTCTACACATACACCATAAAGCGAAAAAGATACCAAGTGCTCGAAGTCATTGCAAAATTGAATGACATCACAGTATAGAAACATAAAAAATTGCTAATATCAAACTAAAAACCTCCCTCAAAAAAATGATTATATTTTTGACTTGGATGAATTAGAAGAGTTGACAGATATGGCAATGAAAATAGAGGTAGCATGTATAATGTTTAGATGGAATCATACAGTGGCAATCACAGATATCAAACTAATACATTCATCCACATTCTTATTCTAAATCCAGCTCGATAGTTAATGGATAGGCTTAAAATCTCTTATTGGAGAATGCCAAAGACTCCAATTAACCAAACATGCAATGCAAATTAAGCAACAAATTATGAATTTTCCCGACAATACCAAGACATAACACCTTGTATATGCAATGCAATCAACTCAAGCAGTAATAAAATCTAGCCTTATAAACAGAAAATTAATAGCAATACCTTTCATTCCAATTGAATCTCGCCTTGAGATAGAAGGCCACGAACAACAACAACGAATCAATGTTTACCACGACCAGCGAGAGCCAGTCCATGCGTTCATCCCAGCCCTCGCAAAGTTGATCCCCAACGTCGGCTCTGGGAGCTCTAGTGGCACCTCATCCGCCAGCAGCGTCACCTCCCACGTCATGTTCGGGTGCCCGTACATGCACAAATTCTCATTACCTGCAAGATCCACACACATTATAGAAAACAACTTCTTTTACCAAGACGCATCAATCTGTACCAAATCTAATCGATTGCAAGTCGAATCAGCTGGATCGCAGTGACTGTAGAATTTTGCCACATCTGAGGCAAAATAGAGAATGGGAATTAGGGTTTATTAGTGTAAATCAATAAACATGAGATTTTTTGTTATTGGGTGCAATTGAGTGTTACCGTGAGAGAGGGTGCAAACGATGCTGGTGTGGCATTCGCTAAAGCCCATGAAGATGTGAGGGGCCACTCTGAACCAGTGCATTAACAGGATGTTTTGTAGCTAAAATATACCCAAACTGTGATAATTAGATAAAGATAGAGTGATCACTTCTCTGGGGTGTTCGATGAAGATAACACCTTTCTTTATCGATTTCAAGTAATTTGAAGATCGACAATGATGTAGACAACGAAGTGTACCAGAAATAACATTTCTAAGAAAGAAAGACCTAATTTTAAGAAACAAAATGCACATGCCGCTTATAGAATACACACACATATTATTACCCTTGAACATAGAAAAAAATGCTGGCAAACTTTAGATCAAATTCCTCCAAATCTGAAAGTAAAATTAATGTCTTGTCGTCAATCCACATGGCGAATGAAGTCTACAATCCAAAACTAACACAAATAATGAGTTGAATTGAAAGAAATGTAGAGAGAGATAGAGACATTACCTGAGGGTTTCAGAATCCTTTTGATCGCTTCAGCGATTTCGATCAATCCAAAGAAGAAAAACATTCAAATATCGAAATCACCCTACTCTGTAGAGAAGATTTCCAATGGATTTATTTCATCTGTTCTTGACATTCGCCTACATAAACATCAAAAATTAAAGATATGATGTTTTGTGCCCAAGTTTAAATTAAAGAATTGGACACAAAAACAACACCTTCAATTAGTCCTTAATAAGCTAATGACGATGCTAATTAACAAACCACCAAGGATATACCTTGTTGTATTTCATGGAACACATCATAAATCACACAGTGAGCAGTAGAATATAAGGAATTCACATGACACATGAGAGTAGTAAAGGGATAATATAGAATCCAAACTAAAATAATTAATCACATTTATAGACAGACAAAAAAGGTGCAAAAGGCATGGAATTACCTAGAAAGTGAGCCAAACCCTTGAGCCCATCGTGGTCGCTGAAGTAACTGGAAGATACAATGATGAAAAATCATTTCAGATTCAAATTGCAATATGGAATTGACCCAACCCTCCTCTTTTGATATTAAAAATAGAATTTTGGGGAAGAAATCAGAGGGGCAGAGAAGATCGAGGTGCAGAGAAGATCGAGGGGCATCTCCACGTTACATTTTAACCTAAGCTCTGGATGGAATTCGCCTAACGTGCAAACGATGCGAGGGGCAGAGAAGATCGAGGGCACCTCCATGACCGGCAAAAATCAAAGAGAGGAGCTTTAGGGGGAGGAGAACCGAACCTGTGTTGGGAAAATCCATGCTTTTGATATCCATTCAGTTTCTTTTTTTTGTTGAGAAAATGCTGTACTTTGTTTATAGATGGCATTTTCCAAGAGAGTGCAATTATAACCAGCATTTATGGTGTGTGACGTTTAAGATGGATGGCATTTATGGTGGATGGCAATTTTCGAGATGAATTTCTTGAGCTGCAGTGTGAGGCTGTACATGTCACGTGATCTTTGTTTTACCCAATAAATTTTTCCTCGATATTCAAAATTTTCTCCCCAAATTCAAAACTTCCATCTAAAATTTTTTACAACACTCATCTTCATCATCCATTTCCCAAGATTTAATCCTAGCCGTCTTTCTATCAACCCCTTTGTCCTAGTCAGCCCTAGGATTCAAAAATCGCTGTCAAATGTATAATATATATATATACACACACAAATAAGTACACAAATGGGTGCCGGGATTCTCGGAACTAGGGTTGGGCAGCCGCCTGTACGCTCTGCCAGCGCCGCCTCTCACGCGCCTCCTCAGGCGGGTGACGTTGGTACCTTGAGCACTGTTGTTCAACGTGTGGTGGAATCGGTATCTCCTCTGGGTTCTCTCGGAGATAATTCTGTTGAGGGAGTAAAGGAAAATGCATCTAAATTGGGGGAGGGAGGCACGAATTTGGGTTCGACCACGGATGATGGTTGGACTCGCGTTCTGAACAGGCAAAAGTCTCATTCTGTGAAGGGGGATCAACGGGGAAATCGTCATCCAGAAAGATCATTTATCAGACCATCTCGTGATGGGCCAAAGACAGGTGGGCGGGTTGCTGCTCACCGCTCCAGGCCTTTGCCGCATCTTCAGGGCAAGGAGCATGGAAAAATTCATCAACATGTAAGTATCGCTCCTAAGGTGCTTGATAATATGTCAGTAAGGCCGCAGCTGTCTTTTTCGATAAATCCAACTGTAAACAAGAGATCTTGGCTAGACATTTGTGCTTCTAGACGCTCATATGCTGACCCCTTAGTGATGTCATTAGTTCCCCCCATCATCAGAGAGGCAGGTATGGCTAAGGTAAAAGTTGCCTCGCCTTTGATTGATATCGGTGCATCCAAATGGGACAATACTCTTGTGGGATATGTACTTGGTGATATCCCCTACTTTGGACAAATCAAGGCTTGGACAGAGAGGCTTTGGAGAATTAAAGGGGGGCTGCGAATATTTTCCGGAGAAAATGGTTATTTCTATTTCAGATTTGAGAACGCTGAAGACCGTGACAGCATCCTGCATGGGGGGCCATGGCTATTTGATGGGAGGCTTGTTGTTTTACAAAAATGGTTGCCCACTACCCAACATGGACGTGACATTCTCACCACCGTCCCTGTGTGGGTCCAATTCCATAATTTACCATTGAGCATGTGGACTTTGGATATCCTTAATATTATTGCTAGTGGAGTCGGGAACCCAATTTGTCTTGACAAGGCAACGGCAAATTTGGAGAGGATATCTTACGCCCGTTGTTTGGTTGAAGTTGATGCAAGTCTTCCACTTCAAAGAAGTGTACTGGTCGAATTGGATGATCTGTCCTCGATCTCCATTGATGTCAAGTATGAGGGGGAACCTCCTAGGTGCAGCAAATGTGTTTCTTTTGGCCATTTAGACTCTCAATGCCCGCTATCACCTGCTGATAAGGAGCGACCTTCAATCCAACTTACTAGCAATTTTCTAAATGGGAACCTCAAGCAAAATAATTCTGCTAAGTCTATCATCCAGCCTTTGAATTATGAGGAGACTAGTACTGTTGATACTACAAATTCTCAAGCTCAGGTCCAGAATTCTCTCCTTAACAATGCTGCTCGTGATGCAAGTAAGTCTTTTCTTGTTTCCCAGTTTGCCGCAGGAGAATGTAGTGGGTCAACGGGAATTATTGATGCTGTCAAAGCAGGACCTGCTCTCTCCAGTGGATTGGATGAAGGTAATGTCTCTTCGGCTGATCATATAGAGCCCCATGTGGTAGGCCATATCACCTTGCCTACCACTGCTGAACCATCCCTTATACTTGGCTCTGAGGAATCGGATGTACCTGAGCTACAGCCCCCCACTAACCCAACTATGCATAATGTTGACTGGGATGTTGAACATGCGTTGTTGCGAGACAGTCCAGGGCCTCCTCCATCCAAGCACTCTATAGCCTTGTCATCTTCAGTCAGGCGTAGCTCCAGAATTTCGGCATCCTCCAGTGCCAACCCCCCCAATCAGTTATAAATGTCAGTTTACTTCTGGAATTCTAGGGGACTAAATAATGCATCTAGACGCGCTGATCTGAAGTATCGTCTGAGTAAGTATCATGCCTCCATAGTTTGCTTACTTGAGACTAAAGTGGAAGCCATTAATTCCATCAAGATTGATAAATGTTTTGGAAAAGAATGGGTGAATATCGACAATAGGAATCTCCATAAAGGGGGCCGCATTGTTATCTACTATAACTCTACTGTTTGGAGGTCTTCTCATATTTCGGCATCCCCCCAACACATTACCTCTCTGTTTAATAACTCCTCGAGGTTAGTCTTTGGCCTTACTGCTATCTATGGCCTTAACCTGGCATCTTCTAGAATCCCTCTTTGGGCAGATATTATATCGGATTCTAAGCAAATGACTAATATGCCTTGGCTTGTGGGAGGTGACTTCAACTGCATCCGGTTTTCTAAAGAAAAGTTGGGAGGCCGATCTTCTGATCCTGCTAGCATGGATGCTTTTAACTCTTGTATTGGACAATGCCGGCTCGTTGAATTGAAAAACATTGGCCATTGCTATAGTTGGAATAATAGGTGTATTGGGCCCGGTCGCATTTCTGCAAAACTGGATCGTGTATTATGTAACACTGATTGGCTGAATCTCTTACCTCATTCATATGCGGAGTTCACTACGGCTAGCACTAGTGATCATTCTGCAATTATCGTGTATCTCCTTGCTAAGGTAACCTCCTATCCCAAGCCTTTTAAATTTTTTAACTCTTGGACCTCTCTCCATGGCTTCCATGACTTGGTGCGCTCAAACTGGGGTGGCCGTCCTGGGTTTGTTGACTTGGCCAGACTTGCACTCTACCTTAAAAATTTGAAGCCAACGCTGAAATCTTGGGGTAATTTGCAAAGGGATTCTCTTACCGTCCAAAAATGTAGGCAGCAATTGGAGAGTATCCAAAGAGATCCGTCTCTCCATCATGATTCTAGATTGCAAGAATTAGAGAAGATTGCCTCATTACAGCTTGCTCATGCACTGGATGTTGAAGAAGAGGACTTGAGACAAAAAAGCCGTCAGAATTGGTTAACCCTGGGCGACAGAAACTCAAGATTTTTTTATACTTCTATGAAGGCTAGACAGTCTCATAACAACCTTTGTCACTTTATCAATGCTACTGGAAATGGATGCTCGGGAACTGAAGCCCTTAGAAAAGAAGCCCATGTCTTCTTCAAGAATCTGTACACTCAAGATAATTACTGGAATGTTTTCCCTAACCTTACTCCTAAGCGGAAGCTCACAATTGAAGCCTCCTCTTGGTTGGATAGAGGGGTATCTGCATCTGAAATTAAGAATCCTGTCTTCCAAATAGGAAAGGATAAAGCTCCTGGCCTAGATGGTTACAACGCTTTCTTTTTCCAGCAGGAAAGGGAGGTGGTGGGTAGAGATGTAATTTCTGGTATCTCTTCTTTTTTCAGCTCTGGCATCATGATCCCCCATATTAATCACACTTTTCTGACGCTGGTCCCCAAAAATGCTAATGCGTCAGGGCTTAGTGACTACAGACCTATCTCTTGCTGTAATGTTCTATATAAAATCATTAGTAAGGTTTTATGCAACAGGCTGTAACATGTCATTTGTGATCTAATCTCCCCAAATCAGGTGGCTTTCCTTAAAGAGAGGCTATTGGCTGATTGTACCCTTATAGCCCACGAGCAAATCCGTGATTTCAGCAATCCGATGGGTTCCAGATCATGCATTAAATTGGATCTCCGTAAGGCTTTTAATAGGGTGAATAGAAGTCTCATTCTATATCTTCTCCACCAGATGGGATTCGGCGTCAAATTTATTAATTGGATATCTGAGTGCATCACTACCCCTATGTTCTCCGTGCTTATTGAAGGTTCTCCTGTGGATTATTTTTCATCAAACTGCGGGCTTCGACAAGGTGATCCTTTATCCCCTTATCTCTTTGTACTTGTGATGGAGACTTTTTCATTACTGATGGCTAGAGCAGAAAGTTCACGATCCATCGAGCCACTTAGAAGAGTCGGTTCTATTTCCCATTTGTTCTTTGCTGATGACCTATTGGTTTTTTGTCGTGCTAATTCACGATCTTTTAATGGGCTTAAGGATTTGCTAACTACTTTCAATTATTACTCTGGGCTTCATATTAATTGGGAGAAAAGTTCGGCAATTTTCAGTAAAGGTGTGCATAATCCTCGTGGCCTGGCTGATTCTCTTGGAATTAAATTGGTTACCTCCTTTACTACCTACTTGGGGCTACCTCTCTCTTCAAATTATCCTAAAGCCTCTTTGTATGGCCGTCTGGTTGATAAGTGCAAAAAGAGGTTACTAGGATGGTCTTCCTCGCTCCTTTCTACTTCTGTGAAAATTGAGCTGGTCCGGTCTGTAATACATGGGATGGTGTCTTTCTGGATGCAAGTTTATCGTTAATCTCCTTCAGTTATTCGCACTATTAATGCTGCTTGCAGGAAGTTTATTTGGGGCCCGTTCAACTGTTGGGCTTGGAAGGACCTTTGTTCTCCTAAGAAAGAGGGAGGAGTAGGCTTGAGGCTTCTAGACGACCTTAGTGTTGCTTACGGAATCCGGCTTACTTGGCGAGTCCTTGCCACTGATGGGATCTGGGCTAAATTCATGAGGCAGAATTACGCGGAGCTTAAAAATAATTTCTACACGGCGAAGGCTATTCCCTCACAATCAGGTACCTGGAAGTTCTTACTCAGAAATCGCATTGTCTCTCATAAATTGATAAAGCGGGTTGTTGGAGATGGCACCTCAACTTCTTTTTGCTATGATAATTGGCACCCGAAGGGTCCTCTATATCTCCTACATCCTCCACCTCCAGGGGCCGAAAATCACCTGGTCTCAGACTTTTGGTCTTGCGGCAATTGGATTTCCTCCCCATGTATTCGGCCTCTCATGGGTGAACTCTGCGGCATTTCACTTTCCACTTGTCCTGACCGTTGGAGTTGGTCAGCGGGTACAAACTTCTCTTTTAAATCATCATGGGAAGGTGCTAGAGCACCTGCGGTTTCTTTTAAATATGCAGGCATCGTTTGGTTCCCTTCCCATGTTCCAAAAATGAGCCTTTGTTTGCTCCGGGCCCTACGTAATAAGCTGCCTACTAAAGAACGTCTAGTGAAGTGGGGTATTAGCCTAGATAAATATTGCATCTTATGTGATAATTAGGCTACGAAAAATATCTCTCATTTGTTTTTTGAATGCAACTATTCAAGGTATCTTCTTGCAAGAAGCTTGCTTAAGATTGGTTACTCTGGGCCTACACCGTCATCCCTTCAGGAGACTTGTGACTTACTCCTAGCACGTTATCCCAAACCTGACCCAGTTGGGAAATTAGCTCGTGCTGTTCTATCTTCTATGGTTTGGCACATTTGGAAGCAGCGAAATAAGCGAATTTTTGAGAGTAAGCGGGTGGAGAAGACTAAACTTTTTGACGACATTGCCGCAGACATTGTCATCTCTCTTCGGAACTTGGATATGGAGAGAATTACAGACTTCACCCCGTTCTCCAACTGGGGATTCATTGATGCTGGTTAAATTGATCATTCTTGTTAGTTTTGATGTCTTGTTTAGTTTTTAGTTTTTGGCTTCTATGAGTTTTGATTCCCTGGTTAGTCTCAGTTGGAAGTAGGATGTAGAGGGTGACTGCGCTTGTGCCCTCTCCCCCCTCTTTCTGCTGACTTCTGAAACTAACTAGTGTTGATATTGTACAAATTTAGTGTGTTAATAAAGATGAAATTTACTTGCCATATATATATATATATATATATATATATATATATATATATATATATATATATATATATATATACATACGAGGAGGGATTTTTGGCTCCGACGATTTTGCGACTTCTCCAGGGCATCTTGTCGTGCCTTGCTGCTGGGGCTCCGGCCCCAAGCAAGTCTCTCACCCAGCTGGGTGCTCACGCCCCCAATGGCCTCTTCATCCTCCACCACGGCTCCCCACCCCGGTTCCCAAGCCCTGCCAGCTTCATCCTCAGGCGCGGCCATGATCCAGAGTCCCCGTATTCCGTCCTTGTCCACTTCCTCTTTCATCCCTGCTCCAAAAACAGCGGGCGGTGATGACCCCTCTAACCCGTGGACTGCGGTTGCTGGTCGTCGCCGCAAAAATCATCAGGCCCGGCAAATCATTGATGTCGACAATTGCCAACGACGGGGTGGTGGTCGTACTCAGACCCGTTCTTGGGGCGGACACTGGGCCGACCATCCCCCAGAGCCTCCGGGTGGTGGCGTAACCCATTTGCCCTCTTCCACTAGCTCTAGCATCAACGCCTGCCAGGTGCTTGATGGTTTGCCTTAAAGAGCTGCTACTCAAATCCCCCACTCGTCGTACGTGACATCCACTTCATTCAGCTCTATCTGCGCCCCCGCGCTGTCCCAAATTGTGAGCTGGCATTCTCGCCTCCAACTTTGGTCGAAGGCGGAGTTGTTGTGGACATTTCGCCCGTAGACATCTCACAAGCTGCTGGGCGCTGGGCACACACATTGGTTGGTTACTTTGTGGGCCAGAGGCCGTACTACGGACATCTCATGTCCTGGGTGGGACGGGCCATGGAAAATCAAGGGTGAAGTCCATATTCACTCACGAGAAAACGGCTTCTTCTTCTTCAAGTTTGCCATTGGTGATGACTGCGACGAAATTATCAATGGCAGCCCCTGGCTTCTGGATGGTCGAATCCTCATTCTTAGGCGTTGGGCCCTCGACATCGGTCTTGATAGGGACCTACTTTCCTCAGTGCCGATTTGGATTCGATTCCCGCACCTCCCGATCCAATTTTGGTATCCCGTCATCATTGGGAAGATGGCTAGCATTTTGGGGCGGCCTCTATTCTCCGATGCTCCCACTGCCTACGCCTCCCGGCTGTCCTTCGCTAGGTGTTTTGTTGAGATGGACGCTTTATCGCCCTTCCCATCCTCCATTTCAACGCGTCTAGCCGACGGGTCCCTCATCCGGGTTGCCGTAGAGTACGAGAAAATTACACCCCTGTGCGCCCATTGTCGATGCTTCGGACACGATCTCCCCCAATGCGAGTCCACATCACGACTCGATGCCCCTCCTCAGCCGGATGCTGCCCTCTCCTTTCCCCTGTCTGAGGCTACTCCCTGTGCCAGCCCAGGTGATGGAGCCACCCCGTCAGCCTCCTTCTTTGTGACCGTCCCCTCTAACTTACAGCCCCATCGATAGGCCCCCAAGCGGTTCCCCCCTTTACAGTGCTCAATCTCCTGTTCAGCCTACAGCACGGTCTCCTTCTACTTCTGGCATGCAGACCCCCCTCTATGACGCCCAGCTGATGTCGCAACTCCCCACCGGCAGTTCCCCCTTAGCTGCTGGGTCCCCTCTTAATTCTGGCATGCAGTCCCCCCCTCAGGTCACCCAGCTGCTGCTGAGTCTGACCCATGATGTGCTCCCTTCGACATCTAATTCCCACCCTTCCTCTCCCGTGAAGTGCAGCCCCCTTCTAGACACCCAGCTGAGGTCTCCTTCCGCCCATGCTGTGCACCTCCCCTCGAGGACAGCCGTCCCACCTTCCTCTCCCACGAAGAGCAGCCTCCCTCCCCCCGTGGTGAATTTGCCCCAGCCGCCTGCCAATGCTGGTAGCCCTCGCCCTCCCAGCCTTGGGCACTGGCTGCTTCTCGGCTCCGATTGATGTTATTCCCGATGCCTCTCCCTCACTGGATGCAGCTTCAACTGTGGATGGGCCTGCCTTCAATGCTTTGGCCCCTGCTGTTGAGAGCATGAGACCCTATTCTACTGTGGGAAATGATGAGAATCCCCTGTGCATATCTACTGAAGGCACTGCTATTGGTTCGGGTGGAATGCGTGATCCTTCAGTCCCCTTGGAGGAGTTGGCTGACCGCGATTTTGACAGCAATTTCCCCGTCCTGAGCCCGTCCCGTGCTTCTCACCCCAATCCAACTTCCCTACCACCAAACCTATGCCCGCAACCCGCCACTATCCCTAACCCCGCCTATGTCCAACCGTCGAAGAAACCCTTGTCCCAATCCACTAAGCCAACTAAAAGAGGGACGGCTCCCTCTCGTGTGCAAACAAGGAGCCAACACCCCATCCCTTGATTATGTCTATCCTTGCCTGGAATGTGCGAGGCCTAAATGCTTGTTCTTGCCGATGGGATGTTCAGCACCACATCGGGAAGTATAATGCCTCGTTGTTGGGCTTATTGGAGACGAAAGTTCGAGATCCGCTGGGTGATATTGTCCCCTCGTGTTGTCCCAATGGGTGGGTCTCGTTCCACAACTATGCGCATGCCCCTAAAGGGCGTATTTGGGTGGTGGCTGACCCACATATTTGGGGATGTACGGTCATCTCTTCCTTGGTGCAACATGTCACCCTTGGTTGTGTTAAAAGTTGTGGGTTTCCTGTCTACATTTCCTTCGTTTGTGCATCAAATTTGGCGTCCGACAGGCTTCGTCTATGGGATTCTATCCGCACTGACAGCACTCTGGTGCCTGGTAAGGCTTGGGCGGTGCTGGGTGACTTCAATGTCACTAGGTTTATTAAGGAGAAGGTGGGGGGAGGAGTCTCACCTCGGACTTGTTGGAGGATTTCAACCTCTGCATTAATGACTGCTGGTTGGATGACATTCGTTGTATTGGTGATAAGCTTAGTTGGAGCAACTGCGCTATGGGTGGCTCTCGGATCTCTTGTCATCTTGATCGGGCACTCGTTAATCCCGAGTGGCTAGCGGCCCTGCCTGATTCTTATGCCACCTATCTTCCTCCTGCTACTAGTGACCATTCTCCACTACTTATTCAGGTAATCCCTCCTCCCAACTCGGGCCCCAAGCCCTTCATATTCTTTGGTCACTATCTCCAGGTAACAGGATTCTACGCTCTTCTTTTATCCGTCTGGAGAGGTCATTACTCTAGCTCTCCTATGCTCAGACTCGTCACCAAGCTCAGGGCCCTCAAGGCGGCAATCCATGCCTTGCCCCTCGCCCGGAGGCCCTTTCCCCCTTCTATGACCATTAGGAGTGAGATTTCTGCTATTCGTGATAACACCGACTTCCAGTCTTTCCCGAATCTCATGCGTCAGGAGAGTTCCCTCCGACATCTCCTTGCTTCTAGCCTGGCGTGTGAGGAGAGCCAGGCTAGACAGAAGAGCTGCCAGTGTTGGCTCTCCCAGGGGGACAGGAATACCAGGTTTTTCTATACTGCGGCAAAGGACCGTGCAGCTGGTAACAGTCTTCTGCACTTGATTGGGCCAGGGGGGACCCTGCCGCCCAGATCGACTCTCTTCGGGCTGAAGCGGTTAATTTCTACTCCGCTCTCTTCCACCAGGACTCGTACCTCTCTTCCTTTCCTGAGATCATCCCCAAGAATATTCTATCCCCGGGCTCTTATGATTGGATTGGTGGCCCTGTTGTGGACCAGGAAATTAGGGAGGCTCTCTTCTCTTTGGATAAGGACAAATCCCCAGGGCCAGATGGTTTTCCTCCTCTCTTTTTCCAAGAGATATGGGGGATTGTGTGCAGTGACGTCCTCCTCGCGGTGCATTCCTTCTTCTCGTCTGGATGTATTCTCAAGCAGATCAATCGCACTTTTCTCACTCTGATCCCCAAGACTTCTTCGGCATCCTCCCTGGGTGACTATCGGCCTATTTCTTGCTGCAATGTCATCTAGAAGATCATCTCCAAGGTACTTAGTAGGAGGATGGCAGCGGTCATTCCTGGCCTCATCTCCTGGAACCAGTCAGCTTTCATCAAGGGCCACCTGATCTCTGATTCCTCTCTTCTTGCCCATGAGCTCATCAGGGACTACTCCGCTTCTTTGGGTGCCAGGGACTATTCAGCTGGACCTCCGCAAGGCTTTTGATAGTGTCAACCGTAAGTTCCTCTACTACTTCATGGGGTGCCTTGAGTTCCCTCCCACCTTCATTCACTGGGTCAAGACGTGTGTGGACTCTCCTTCATTTTCTGTCCTCGTCAATGGGTCACCTGTTGGCTTCTTCGGGAGCAACAAAGGGGTCCGTCAGGGTGACCCTATATCCCCCTTCCTTTTTGTGATGGTTATGGAGGCCTTTACTATCTTGATGGACACTGCTTCTACCTCTGGTGTCATCCGTCCCCCCAAGAGGGGGTGCAGGGGATCCTGTCTCACCTGCTCTTTGCCGACTACATGCTTGTCTTCTGCAGGGCGGAGGAGTCCTCCTTTGCGGGCCTTGGCCATCTTCTAGCATCGTTCCATCTTATGACGGGCCTGGAGGTAAATAAAGGGAAGAGCAAGCTGATGCTCAGTAAGGGGTGTAACATTGGCAGCGAACTTTCCCTCTTCCTTGGCATCCCCATTGAGGACCCTCCTGTCAAGTACTTGGGGCTCCCCCTTTCTTCCTCTTATCCTGCTGCTAAGCTTTTCTCGGGCCTCGTTGATAAATGTCGGGCCAAGGTCTCTTGCTGGTCTTCCAGGCTTCTGTCCATAGCAGGGCATATTGAGCTGGTGCGCACGGTCATTCATGGGTTCGTCTCTTATTGGATACAATCTTACCGCATTCCTATCTCTGTCCTCGCCGGGATCGACCGTCTTTGCCGGGACTTTATTTGGGGGTCTAAAATCCACCTTTGGCAGTGGGAGGACATGTGTCTTCCGATATCGGAAGGGGGGATTGGCCTCCGTAGTCTCAGGGAGGTGGGTGTTGCCGCGGGGGCAAAGCTCCTCTGGAGACTCTTGCACTCTCCCTCCCCTTGGGCTTCTTACATGCGCAACGCCTATCTGAAGAGTACACCCATGTTCCAGTGTGTGCCCTCGGTCTTGGATTCCGGGACTTGGAAGCACATGCTTCGATGTCGGGACTTGGCAGCTACTTGCTTTCGTCGTGTGTTGGTGATGGCCGCTCCACTTCTTTTTGGTATGATCTGTGCTTCCCTGTGGTCTGTGGGCTGACTTGCACACTCCTCCCCGGTCCTTACGGTACCACCGTGTTGCTGACTTTTGGTATGGTCATGCCTGGTCCCTCCCTGTTGAGCTTGCTCATATTACTCCCTTACTGGACACGGTTACTTTGTCGGATGGTCCTGACGCCTGGGAGTGGATGGCTGATGGGGGTTGCTCCCTTCGCTCCGCCTGGTCTTCTACTCGTCGTTGCTCTCCCCCCACCCGGCTTGCCTCTGTGGTCTGGTTCCCTGGGCACACACCCAAGTTCTCCCTCACCCTCCTGCGTGGTCTCACTGATCGCCTGCCCACCACCCAGCAGATGGCCAGGCGCGGTATTCGTGATCAGTCTACTTGTGCTCTATGTGGCTTGTTCCCTGAGTCGGTTCGTCATATCTTCTTCCGATGTGAGTTCAGTGCTTTTGTTTGGGCGGCTTGCAGGCTTCATCTTGGCCTCCCTCCTGGCTCCAAATCCATCACCGTTGAAGCCCACTCGCTAAGATGGTGGTTTGGAATCAGGGGGAACTCCACCCCCAGGGGCAAGCTCTCCTTGTTGGTCTTCTCTGCGATGGTTTGGCATATTTGGAGAGAGCGGAACTTCCGCGTTTTCAGATCCCTCAGATCCCCGGCGACAGCCATTCTGGCTAGGATCTCGCTGGACATCTCGGACGCCTTGGCTGGTTTTATCCTGGATGACTTAGACCTTGTGGATGTCATCATTTTTTAGAGTTGGGGGATTTGTGGGCCGTCTTTTGTGAGCCCCTCCCCAGCATAGATTTCCCTTCCTTTCTCTTTCTCTTGGCTTCGCCTGGTAGGGGTTGCACGGGGTGACTACTTCCAGCCTCTCCCTCGTCTGCCCTACTTGTTGGCAACGCCCTGATGTAGTCCATGTTCATATATATACATACACACTTACTTTTCAAAAAAACAATTATACGAGGAGGGATTAAATTACCCCCAAAATAACCCATAGCAAAAAGTCTATGCCCCCCTATTTTTTCGGAAGATCCGAACCGTCAATCTTGATCTCCAACCTCTAAAACCCCGACCCACCAATTTTCAGCCCAATCCCATGTGTTTTGCCCATTCATCAACCCTTTGCAAAAGTTCTATTCATGTGAAGCCGTTAAATCTGGGTCGGATGGATGCACGAGCAAAACATATGGGATCAGGCTGAATATTGGTGGGTCAGGGTTTTAGAGGGTGGAGATTGACGCATCCTGAACTCACACCTAAAATCCACCTGACGGTGTCACAATCGCCAGGCGCAATATGGTCACTAGGTGTTGGTTCTGGGCTCTATCCGCAAGCGGACGGTGTCAAATTATAGTATATAAGATTGTCGAATCCCACAGGGACAGTGACAGTGTATTGGGGTCTCAGATTATTTTTAGATCTCGGAATGAGATAGCAGTCGATTTAGGAAGGTTTGTTGTGGTGATATTGTTGGTTTGATAATAAAAGAAACTAGGGCCTTAGGGATCACCGATAAGACCGTCGAAGGTTGATGTTAGAATGAGATCTTTACATTGCATTGGATTTAGGGGGTTGATCTCTCAACTCATACCACTCTCGTGGGTTAGAATTTCGAGGTATTTCGGTGGCTCTCATTGACGCAATGGCGGTAGCCGTCACTGTAGTGATATAACTCATCGGTGGGTCCCCTCAAGGCACGAGCCGGGCATGGTCACGACCCTTGGTTGGATCCACTAATTCCCTATTTAAATCCCAAAGATACTCCTTAAGCTCATCAATTCCACCAACCGTGGGCATGATCTCAGTACGAGTTCTCCTAGGGATTTGGTTGGATCGACCAAAATAATCCCCCTTATTCCCAATACAACCTAGAGATCCAGATCTACATCTCTTTACTAGAGTCTTAGGGTTAACCCATCAACCCTAGGGAAAACTACTCACACATAGCGATTACAACAAATAAAAACATAGTTTCTACCATAGAAAACATCATAGCAATAAAATCAAGAGAGGGATTAAGATCTTAAGTACCGCGAATGAGAAAGAGCAATAGCCAATAGGGATCAAAGAATTCCAAGACAAGAGCAATAATAAAAATATAATCTTTTTCCAAAAAACAACTCAATTCTCAAAACCTAGATCTAGATCTACCATAGTTTTTGATCTCCTCTCCTCAGCTCAGTTCAAAAACATCAACTAAAAGCTCTCCAAAACGTCAGTAAATATTAGCTCTAATACATCAGTGTGGGGCCCCCACGAAAAAAATTCCGAAATTAGCCCGCATGTCGTCGACCGAGTCGGTGACTCGGTCGAGCAGAAGCTTGCTCGGTTGAGCACTGCTCTTTGCTTGGGCGAAGGGTCCGGGCTGCTCGGTCGAGCAGCCCGCCTACTCGGTCGACATGTCAGTAGATCGGAGCCTCCTTCCAAAATATCGCTCTGCCTACTCGGCCCGAGTAGGCCTTGCTCGGTCAAGTAGGTCAGCTTGCTCGGTCGAGTAGGTCCTGCTCGGTCGAGTAGGATGTTGGTGAGATGCAGCTCGAAAATGGGTCGACTCGGACCGAGTCGCCATTCTGCTCGGTCGAGTAAGATGTGCACTCTGCTGGGCTTTGTGTATCAGCTCGACCGACCAGCTGTGCTACTCGGTCGAGTCGCCTGGGAAAAATCCAGAACAGCTCCTCTCTCTTGCCAGATTCTCCTCCACTCATCCCATAAGCTTTCGAATCTCGGTGAACTCCTGTAGAGCCTCGCCAACGGACTCACGGGCATGCTGGATGTGTCCATATCCAAAAGTGGTTCCGAATCGCTCCAAAATCAAACTCTACGAAACTCGAATTTGGCGTTAGAATTGCAGTATCATAAAAAAATACGGGATTTGGATGCGGATATGACATGAAATGCAATGGAATGATGCTATGAAAAGATAGAAAATATGGACACATCAAAATCCTCTAAGCTTACCTTTACTCATCCTCGAGGAAGACGAATACTTGGTATGACGGGTGATAAACAAAAGAAATTAAAAGAGGTAAGAGGTGGAAGGGGGGTGCTAAAGTGTTCAATCAGATCTCAAGCCTCAGCAGTATATCACGATGCTTCGAATAATACAACACATTCTAATTGTATTTTCAAGTCTTACTATCATATGGCTAGCATGCAATAAAGGCAAAAACATGGATCTTCTAAAATCATGCCATCAACTCATATCAATCTCATGCAATCTATAGAGTCTAGTATAAAAAGAGTTAGCAATGCACTTTTGAATCAATAGACACAATTGGAGCACAAAGAAATCACACCAACATGCAATAGAGAATGGAAAGAGACCATGCCATTCAAATATTCACTTCAAATCATGAAAAATCCCCAAGACTAAAATATTTTGTAAAGTTCAAGTATTATCGAATCTCCCCGTTGTGCACCATCTCCACTCCAACGTCATACTCACTCATATAATCAAATGGTTCACCCCCCAAGCTTAGCTTGAGGCGTCGCATCTAGGAATAAGGTATGGAAATTTTTGTCTTTTCCCAAGTATTTGTAGTAGCTTCTAATAAAAGGATATGAAATAATTTTCTTTCCTTCTTTTCTCTTTTCTTTTCTTTTTCTCTTTTTCACATTTTTATTATTATTTGGAAGCTATCTTTTTCTTTTGGGATTTTTGGGAAGCAGATACGGTAGAAGTAGCTGTAGGGGGTGAAACCAAATGATATGTAGAGAATCATAAAGATATGTGGAGAAGGAAAATAATATATCACTCGGTTCACTCATCAGAGGTGCACAACGATTCAATGGGATAATACTTTAACTAAACTCATAGCTAGCATGGATATTTTCATTCATCTCAATGAATATTGAAAACATGCGGTATAAAGCACAATAATATCACGCATGCAAACAGAAGTGGATGAGATAACAAATAGGTGCTCCAAATGTTCTAATGATGCATGAACCTAGGTGCATTACCCAACAAAGCACATACTAGATACTATTTCATGCATTCAATTTCAATTTATATCAGGCATTAAATTAGAGAGACCAGCAAGAGAATATGCAAGCATATAAATAGTAAAATTGAAGCTACCCTAAATAGCATGTCAACAAATATAAGCACCGTGAGTTAGCTACTGAGGGCTAGGAGAGATATCATCATACAGAACAATTTTAGCTAAAAAGGAGAAAGGCGGAGAAAGTAAGAAAATGAAAACAGGCATGCAAGCATGGCAAAAACGTGAAAAACGTGATGCCGAATGAGAAAAAAAGATGAAAAGGTGGAAAATGGGTGGAAAGTTAAGTAAAAAGGTGAAAAGTGAAAGAAAATATAAAAGAAAATGAAAAAATAAAGCGATAGCGCTCATCTCCCAAGCTAAACGCAGTAGTGTCCTCACTGCTGAGAAAACGCTGGTATGCGGGAAATGATGCTAGAGTGGGTGGGTGGGTGTGGGGATAGAAAAGGAATAGAAAATAAAATTGTGCAGAAGAAAGAAAACATGATATGATGCAATGATAAAGTGATGATGCAAATGCATGGAATGATGCATGGAGGGTCCTCCCCCAAGCTGTGTAGGACTAGGGCCCCGAAAAGACAGATGAGCACAAAATAGTATCAGGGAAGCAAAAAGTGGTGGAGGGATAGCATCAAGTAGGGGCACCACCCTCTGAAGGTGGTGATGGGCCCCCTGCTGTGGACTAGAGACTGCGGTAGATGGCTGTGGTGAAAATAGGATGATAGCAGTCGTGACAGGTGGAGAAGTGTGGGAGTCAATGACTGAGGTGGTCACGACTGTGGCTACCATCTTACGTGTAGATGTGACAGGCCCTGCAGAAGCCTGAGAGTGTGGGGAACTGAGTGGTGTGTTGGTTGTGACAGGGGCTGGCCTGGGTGGAGGTGCGTGAGCAAGGATCACGGGAGGTGGGCCCCGTGTCCGTAGTAGATCTATGACCGATGCAAGGTGAGCCTCGACCCTCCGCTGATGGGTGGCTGTGGAGCGGGTGAAGGCATAGAAATCATGCTTAAGGTGAGAAGTGAAGTCCTCCATCGCTGTCTGACGAGCCTCAGTGGAACAAGAGTCTAAGGGAGGAAGGGTACTGTGAGATACAACTCGCGTGTGGCGGCTCCGTGGAGGGGGTCCACAGTGCCTAGGCTGAAGGGTAGGAGAGTGTGGACGTGAAGGGATATCAGTGGTGGCAACTGCAGAAACATCTGTAGTGGAAGAAAGAGCCATCGTCGACCCAGATGTGAGGACAGAAGTCGAGATGCTCTCGATGAGTACGGCCGCTGCGGGTGAGAAAGTGAAGCCAGACATAGGTGAAAGGGACCCTATGGAGATAGGCATGGATGCTAGGAGGTCCCTAAGCGGTGGAAGCGTGACGGCTGGCTCGTGCTCCGAAAAGTCTAGAGCAGTAGGCTCGAGAGCAGACAAGATATCAGTGCCCTCAGGCATGGGTAAAGAAGAGACAGAGGTAGGGGCATCGGGGCAGAAGGTGGTGACAGTCCCCGAGGTCCCGATGGTGGTGGAGGTGGTAGAGGTAGTGGAAGAGGAAGTGCCTCCTGCTGGCGGTGGGTGTGCAGGCAGAGCTGGAAGGGCAGGCAAAATGGTTGCCAGGTCGGCCTCCTCGTACTCGGAGGAACGGGGCACCCGATCGTCGGGGACTACCTTGACGGGGGCCCCGGGGGGTTTCAAGGACGTGGAGTGCAGGAAGTGGGTGGACCCTATCTATCATCCAGCTCTGCTGGACATGCACTATGGTGGTGAGGTGAGGGGCGGGAAGGACAAAGTGGGGTGCGTGATGGGTGCCAATTAGATAGGTCCAGTGACGCATCCCATAAGGCCGAATGATGTGCATGTGCTCAAGCACACCTAAAGTTAAGCGCGTGGAGCCAGGGGGTCACTATATCATCAGAAATATCGATACCTAGCATCCATGCAAAAATGGTGAAGAATCTGCCACAGTAGATATCGGTGGAGTAGCGAGTTTGGGCGGTCTACAAAAAGCGATAACACATCCAGTTGGCTGCATCAGAAAGGACAAATGGGCGAAGGGAGCGGTCAGGATGGAAGCGCATAGGTAGGGTCATTCCCATAAGATGGGAAAGCTCGGGTAGGGACATGGTCCCGACCTCTGGCCTCAAAAAAATGGTGGTGGCGAGGTGTCGCTGCACGTAGCGAAGGCAAGGATGCACAATGCATGATGCCTTCGCCCGGCTGGGGCGGTAATGGTCTAGACCAGAAATGCGATGCCAGAAAGCGGAGGCATCGAAACTAGATAGCTCGTAGTCTAGGGAGAAGGTGGCTCGGGAGTCAGGGACGGCTCGGAAATGGAAGTGGGAGCGGATCATGGCGTACGTGACCACGAAGTCGTGGTCTAGCAGCCAGAAGGTAATGCCATCGCCTGTCGGGTGCAGGCGATGGAACTCAATGCCTCCAGAGTGAGGCGAGAGTAGGTGGGTGCATGGACTGCTAGGAGTTGGTTGAAACCGATGGTGCAGTATAACCAATGGACTCCCTGTAGGAGTCCAAGGCGTCGGAGGGTGGGGACGTCGATAAACTGTGTGGGAATGAGTCTCCTCTGCAAAAGGGCTATGAATCGGCCATGGTGGGTATAGTCCCTAAATGTGATGCCAAATGTCTACAAACGTGGTGGCAATGCGGTGGGAGGGGAGGGTGGTGGGCGAGGAGCAGTAGTGGATATGGGGGCGGAAGTGGCGGAGATCTGTGTGTGATGCGAGGGAGAAGAGTCGGACGCGGACGACGGATCGCCCGCGTACTCCTCCTTAGTGGTGGGTGTAGTGGCACGGTGAGTGCGGTGTGATGATCAAGAAGAGGAGGTGCCAGTGGCCTTCCTCTTCTCGTGACCTGGAGGTGTTGGAACCCCCCTAGTGCGAGGCATAATGCAGAAGGCAAGCTGTAGTGTCGGTATAAAAGTAAAGAGTGTATAGAGTGTGCCGACAAGGTGATCGCAACGAGAATGCTATGAGCGGGTATGGGATTGCTGCTGATCAGAGGTCTCCCCCAAGCTGATTCGGGACATGTCCTCCTCTGTAGGTGAAATGTACCTGAAATAAAATAAAAATAGAATGTCAGTGGTGAAATGAGAAATATGCAGGGGAGATGTGTGTCGCTGCTCGACCGAGCACAATCGTTGCTCGGTCGAGTAACTTAGGGGGCATGGTTGGCATGCTGAGGGTTGCTTGACCGAGCAGCAGTAGTGCTCGGTCGAGTAGGTCGGATGGGTTGGTCGATGACTTGACCGAGCACTAGTTGTGCTCGGTCGAGTGTTTCGATGGGGAGTGGGGTGTCTAGTTGCTCGGTCGAGCACCATTCGTGCTCGGTCGAGCAGATGGGGTGCCCTAGGCAGTTTTGGGGCTTGGAGCGGGGGGGTGTGTTTCAATAGGAGGGGGGTAGGGGAGGGGCGTTGGATATGGACGACATGAATACACCCATGAGGGGATGTATGAGGGAATACGGACCTCAGATGTCGCGTACACGAAAGCGTGCACGAAGGGAACCTTTTCTCGTGTGAAAAGGACCACTCGATAAGTGAAAAAAGTCACTTTATAAGTGCATAAAGGCACTTGATAAGTGAATGAAGAAGAGGATAAGTAAATATGCTAATATAGGCTAATAAGCTTATATTTAGTTATTTCCTACAATAACTACCCCTAAAGCCTATAAATAGGACCCAAGGGTAAGGCATTTAGACTAATCTTACCATGCCATAAGTTTGCATAAGGCAACTTGAGTTCTTCTTCTCCCTCCATTAAAATCCTCTTCTAGATAGAGATTTAGGCAGTGAAACGCTGCTTCGATCCTCCGTGACGAAGTACCGACCGTTATGTCGAATCCGAGGGCTAAGTTCAGAGATTACGGTGCCGCGTACGCAAGTGTAAGTCTCTACTTTATTATTCGATCCTAACGTCCTTGTTTTGACAGGATCCTACATTGGTATCAGAGCCATACAGGTTCGCCCCGGTCTAACCGTCGCCCCGGTCTCACCGATGAACGCGGCGTTGTCTCTTTCACGAATGAGTCTCCTTCCATTATGTATATGGTAGGAACACGTCGTGACGGAGAGAACGCAATAGTTGTTCTTTTAACGTTAGGGTCTTCTGCCATTACGGATATGGCAGGAACTCTGCGTGACGGGAAGAACTTACCGTTCATCTCGCCAAACTCGCGATCCTCATGGATGCTGAGTCTCCATTCAATTGAGAATGTGAACTCTCTTCATGTAGAGTGTGAAGTTTGCGGCCTTGAAAACGCGTTCTCTTCATTTTTTGGCACACGACCATTGAAGCAAAACCGTTTTCTCGACGAACGGGTGCTTCATCGGAGAAGACGATGGTGGTTATTCTCAACGGAGAAGATGACAATTTTGGTGCATGATCACCATGGCCATATGGGCCATGGAGGCTATGCATCCCCCCTCCCCATGCGGAGGGGGTTGGCTACGGCCAATAACAACCACGGTCACCCCTCCGATGGGGGTGTGCGGCCAACCCCATGCAAGGGGGAGGCTGGCCATGACCATATGGGCCATGGCCAGCCCCGGTCGGCCCCGGCCAGGGCCTGACCGGTGCTGGCCAGCCAGGGCCAGGGGGCCCTGGCCAGGCCAGGTGACGTGCCCCCGGTTTGCAAGCCGCAAATGGCCGGGGGACCCGGTGGAGGTTTAGATATTTGTAACCGCAAGCGCACGGTGTTGTAGTGTGGCTTGGGGGTCGAACACAGGGAGGCTAGGATGTGCTTGTGTCAAAGAGGACCAAAATCACCCCGTGGGTGAGCTAGCCCAGATCAGATGATGGGTTGTTACGGTAAAGGAATGCAAGGTATAGACAATATGAAGGAAAACCCGGGACTCTGGTTTCGACCCCAATGAGCGGCTCTCGACGATACGGCCTACGGGTAGGATGGCGATCGGAATTAGGGTCTAATGGTGAGACGTTGCCTCTAAAAGTGGTACCGGCATCCCATGGTCCCGATATTCCGGTCGGTGCCCAGGATGATACGCCGTACTTCCCGGGTTCGATCAGTGGGCACTCCCGTGTCCATTAACACTGATCGACTCCGGGAGCACTAAGCTCGCAACGATAACTCCCAACGTCTCGTCCTGTCGCTCCCGCACGCTAGGATTCGTCGTCTACGCTAAGGGCGTGAGCTATGGCTAGGGAGTCAACCGCCAAGTTTATTCCCCCTTGGCCCAACGGTCAAAGGCGGTCTTTTTCCCACCGATGACAATAAAACACCCCGCGTAACCATTAGATTCCTAATCTCTATCGATTTCCTAACCCTATGGACGCATCGGGAAGAGCCCCCGAAGGGGTTTCCGCCAAAATCCCGGATTTGGGAACTACTCACAAATATTCATTAAAAAGCGATCTAAATGAAAATGGACCGTTAAAATCATAATCAGACAATAGGAATGCAAAGGTAGTAAAGCAATTAAGATAATACTAAAGTTTTACAAAGATCCGAAACTTACAAAAACTGGAAAATTACAGCCGTCACAAAATGAAGAAAACAGTAAAAAATAACCAACTCCCGAATCTGGGAAACCTAGGGTTCTATTTATAGAAAACGACATCACCCGATCGGTTGACAAGTCAACCGGTCGGGTGAGCCGCTTCACATAATCACAGCGCAATGCGGGGGTTTCACCCGGTCAGTATGAACCGGTCGGTTGGAACTTGGTGCGGTCAGTTGGATCTTGGTGCCGACCGGTTGGATCTTGGTGCGGACCGGGTGAGGAGACCGGTTGGAGCTTCGAGTCTTGGCTGTTGAAATTCAGCTACAGGTGAACCGATCGGGTGAAGGTCACCCGATCGGTTGGAAATCAGCTTCGAATTTCCAGAGACTTTGAGCTTTTGACCCGGTCACTGAACCGACCGGGTGACTTCTCGTGAGCTCCAAGCCGCGTCCGGGTGGTGCACGCGTGCATCACCCGATCGGTTGGAGATGACCAACCGACCGGGTGAGGGGCTGAAAGATGCAATCTTCGTCGTTTGACCCCCTGGATCACGTGTGACTCCTCCTGTTGCTCCGGGGACACATGATATCATCGTTTTATGCCCCAAATGCCAACAAACTCTTGCAAAACACAGAAAATACAGAAAAGTGAAAGAAAACAAGAAAACACAAGAAAACACGAGAAAATGAATAAAAGACGGCGGTAAAATACAGAAAAACACGGAAGAAAACGTGCGTAAATGTATGAAATATAAACGCACGTCACCAGGGCCGGCCCTGGCCGGCCTCGGCCAGGGCCCTGCCGGCCCTGGCAGAGGCCAGGGCCGACGCCCTGGCCTCAGGCCAGGGCCTGGTCGGCCCTGGCCGGGGCCAGGCCAGGGCCACAGTCATTGCCGGCCCTTGGCCTCGGCCAGGGCCAAGCCCCGGTTGGCCCTGTATTTTGATGGGTGAAGGGGGGCTTGCATGATCGGAAGGGGGTGGCTTGCATGGCCGGTCTCTACGGAGCCGGCGGCAGTTGTCTGCAGTAAAATTTTCCTATAGGGGGGAAGCGCTTGGATCCATACGGGAGCCGGCGGCGGTGGCTTGCAGAAAACTCCCTTCAAAGGGTGTTCGGCCTTGGCCAAGTTGCGATGGCAACACTCTCTTCGGAAGGAAGAAGAATTCGGCCTTGGCACGGCCACGACATGACCCCGGCAATGGCCGGGGAATTGTCGAAATATTTCGGCTATGTCACTCTGTAATGTGGTGTAGGCCCTGCAAAATACGTTTGCAAAATCCGTTTGAAAAATACGTTTTCAAAATACTGCAAACTACGTTTGCAAAATACATTTGAAAAATACGTTTTCAAAATACGTTTTTAAAAAAAACGTTTTTCCGCTGCAAGTACTATAGGAGTAATATCGTTTGATAAGTGAGGGGTAAATATTGAAAGTTGTTCTAGATGGTGATTGGAATCGTAGAGACCTTTCCGATTCTAGAGCAACATCTTCAATATTTTTCGAAAGTAACTTATCAAATATAATAATATCATTCCAAGTGGGATTTTTTTTCCAAGTGGGAAGTGATATTAAACTAGTCTAAAATTTCACATTCGATTGATTCGGTATCTCAATAGATCATGATTCGACCAGTGGTCTTTTGGACTAGTTTGTGGGACACCTCAGATCAGTCTGGGGGTAGTGAACCATGGACTAGCCATTTCACTGGTCGGTCCGCTGGCCGAGACTAATGAATCATGAAAATGTAACAATATGATGACTATGTATATGAAATTAATGCAATGTTTTTGATCGAACCTTTTTTCATGTCTTTTGCAGCATTTTAAAGCTAAAATGTCTTCTACCGCTAAGAATATCATCGCTGAGTTAAACAAAGGTGAAAAACTCAACGGCGATAATTACAAACTGTGGTCCATTAAGATACAATATGTTCTAAAGGAGCAAGACGTGCTCGAAACTCTGAAGAACAAAATGATTGAACCTGAGTTGGGCACTACGGCCCAACACAGACGAGACAAGGAAGATTTTGATGCTTGGTCTCGGAAGAACAAGATAGCCCGCATTACGTTATTGTCCAGTATGACAGATGACATAATGTGCATCTTCCGAGAGCATGACCTAGCCATGGACATATGGTCCAAGCTTGAGGAGAAGTTTGGTGGCACCTCGGTGTCCAAACTTCACTCTTTAACTATAAGATTTGATTCATACAAGAAACGTCCAGATCATTCCATGGGGAAACATCTACGACATATGGCAAATCTAATCTCAGAGTTAAAGGATGCAGGTCATGTGCTCACTGATGAGCAATAAATCCAAGCAGTCATACGTTCCCTACCAAATGGGTGGGACCAAATGAAGATGCATCTCACTCATAATGAGAGAATCAAGAACTTCAGCGATGTTTCTAAGCACCTCGAGTTAGATGAAGAGCGGCTTGCGGCTGCCAAGACAAGTGCAGAAGTGCACATGGTTGCTAGTTCCTCACACGGGGGAAAGAAACGGAATAATCGTTCAAAATTTACTAATGAACGTAATAAGAAACCTGAGTCTACCAAGAAACCCAAACATAAGGGTGGGAACAAGAAATGGCACAAGAAGACAGACTTGAAGAGGATCAAGTGCTTCAAGTGCAACAAGTTAGGTCACTATACCCGTTCTTGTACGGATGGAGGTGACAAGGTAACTTGTAATACTAGTTACATATGTGTTTCTAGTTCAATATTTCTTGTAGAATCTAATCCATTTTGGATAATTGATTCAGGTGCCACCGACCACATAGCAAGGGACAGACGGTCCTTCGTGGAGTATCACCGGATACCCCAAGGAACAAAGTGGATATATGTAGGAAACAACACACGTGTTGAAGTGAAAGACGTTGGGACTTGCAAGCTCGTCTTGGACAACAGCCGCACTATCTTACTACATGATGTCCTCTTCGCTCCGGATATTCAAAGGAATATTATATCTGTGGTCGTGTTGATGGGTCTTGGTTATAGCTGGTTTTTTCATAATTGTAAAGTGGACTTGTCTTGTAATAATACTCTAATTGGTTCTGGGTATGTATTTAAAGGATTTATTGTATTAAATACAATGTATGATTCCTCATTTTGTAATGAAAATTTCCTTGTTGCAAATTCTTCGACTTATGAGTCAGATATAATTTGTTGGCACGCAAGGCTTGGTCACATTGGACCAACGCGTATGGATAGACTTGCCAAACGTGGCCTTCTATCCAATGTTTCAAAGGTTGATATGTCGACCTGCGAACATTGCCTTGTAGGGAAATCTTGTCGCAAGCCGTTTGGAACCGGCACAAGGGCAGAGGTTCCATTACAGCTCATCCATTCGGACATATGTGGTCCGATGAATGTCAAGACAAGACGCGGGAAGTCCTATTTCATCACTTTTATTGATAACTTCACCCGATTCGGACATATCTATTTGATATCCCACAAAAGTGAAGCATTAACCTGCTTTAAAAACTATATGAGTTTAGTGAAAAATCAATTAGATCGCAAGATTAAGGTCTTGCAAACTGATAGGGGCAGTGAATATCAATCAACAAGTTTTAAAGAACTTTGTGATGAAAAGGGCATAGTTCATCAGGTAACTATGCCTTATACTCCGCAACAAAATGGTGTTGCAGAAAGGAGGAATAAGACCTTAATGGAAATGGTCCGTTCAATGATGGCACAAGCTAACTTGCCAATCACCTTTTGGGGTGATGCATTATTGACGGCCGCTTTCATCTTGAACCGTGTGCCCTCGAAATCAGTTAGCTCCACTCCTTACGAGTTGTGGAACCAAAGGTCTCCTGACTAAAACATTTTAAAACCTTGGGGGTGTGCATCCTATGCACATATTTCCTCCCATAAGTATGGCAAACTTGGGCCACGGGGAAGGAAATGTATCTTTATACGATACGCAGAAAACTCCAAAGGATATGTTTTCATTGGTCAGGAAGACAATGGAGGTCTAATTGAATTTGATTCGAGGGATGTCCCTTTCTTGGAAAACGAGTTTCCAAGACAGGGCGAGATAAGTTAGGACTTATCTCTATTTGAGATTAATGATCAAGAAGGATTACCTCATTCGAGTGGGAGAATTCTTGGTGAAGATGAAAATACGTTTCAAACTTCACCAATGGATGATACGAATGACGTGAATCCTATTCCATACGGGAATAATGATCCAAGTGGGAGCATTTCTAACGACATTCCAAGTGGGAGTGATATTAGAATTGATCTAAATTCGAGTCAACAAGGACTTGAAGAATCTCAAATACAATGTAGTAGTCGTACAAGGTTGGCTCCTCTAAGATTTGAGGATGAATTTCTGCAAACCTTTATGACTTTACTACAAGATGATGACGAGCCTACTACTTTCAAACAGGCCGTATCATGCCCTGCAAAAGACAAATGGATAGAAGCGATGAAGGAGGAGTTGGAATCCATGAAAGTTAACCAAGTCTGGGACTTAGTTGACTTACCCAGATGACGTAGAGCTATTGGGAACAAATGGGTTCTCAAGATCAAGCCTAAGACTGATGGCTCTAGAGACAGATATAAAGCTCGCCTTGTCGCGAAAGGTTTTACACAACAGGAAGGGATAGACTACGAAGAGACCTTCTCACCTGTTGTGCGTTTACCTCGATTCGCTTGATTCTGGCTATGGTAGCTTGCTTAGACCTCGAATTACATCAGATGGATGTAAAGACTGCCTTTCTCAATGGAGAATTAGACGAGGAGATCTATATGGAAAAACCAACAGGGTTTGCAAAAGAAGAAAACGAACATAAGGTTTGTAAACTTCGTAAGTCCATATATGGTCTTAAACAAACCTCGAGGCAATGGTATATACGATTTCAAGAAGTTGTCTTATCAAATGGTTTTTTCATGCTTGATGAAGATAACTGTGTATAGATCAATAGGATTAAAAGCAAGTATGTTATTATGTCTCTATATGTAGATGACATTTTAATAGCCGGAAATGACAAGGGCTTTGTGATGGATATCAAGGCTGGGCTTTCATCAGTTTTTGAGATGAAAGACATGGGAGAAGCCGCATATATCCTTGGAGTTAAGATTTCAAGGAATCGTTCGAAGAAACTTCTTTCTCTTTCACAAGAGACTTATATAAAGAAGGTTCTAGAACGTTTTAATATGCAGGACTGCAAGTCCATTGATACTCCTATAAGCAAATGCGATAATTTATGTCTGAAATCGTGTCCAAAGAACCAAAAGGAAAAGGAAATTATGGAAAAAGTTCCATATTCCAATGCAGTTGGTAGTTTTATGTACGCTATGATGTGTACAAGACCGGACATCTGTTTTGCCGTTGGAATGGTAAGTCATTACCAATCCAATCCAGGGCAAGTACACTGGAAAGCGGTTAAGAGGATAATGCGGTATCTTAAAGGAATTGCGGATTATGCTTTATGCTATCAAGGAGATGCCTTGAGGCTCGAAGGCTACACTGATGCTGATTGGGCAGGTGATCTCGATGAGCGACGATCGACCTCAGGATATATTTTTCTACTCGGATCTGGTGCAATATCCTGGAGTAGCAAGAAACAATCCTGCATCGCACTTTCAACTATGGAAGCCGAGTTTGTAGCATTTAGCATGGCAGTCCAATAGGCTGTTTGGCTTAGGAAGTTCTTAGACAGGCTAATTGATGCAAGTGACTCAGGTGCTGTTCCAATACATAGTGACATTCAAGCATCTATAGCCTATGTCAAAGATCCAAAATTCCATTGTAAGACCAAACACATTGATATCCGCTACAAATTTGCAAAAGACTATGATAAGACCAAGAAGGTAGGCATAAGGTACATATCTACGCATGAGATGATAGCGGATTCGCTTACGAAGGCGATCCCCAGAGATGTGTTTTACAAACACTTATCATCTCAAGGGTTGCGTAAGAGCTGAGTTGTACAAATGTAAATTCACATGTCTGTAAAAGATCAAATTTAATAAAAGAATAAGTTCTTTTTCAAAACATTGCATATGAGTTTCTAGAAAATGTTTGTGTACATTTTAAAATCTCAGCTATATTTTCTAGTATGTCGGACAGATTAAGGTTGGCTCTCTCACATGAGCAACCGCCTTTATTATATCAGACGGATAAAATAAAGATGAGACCTGTTTAAAGTCAAAATCGTCAGACGGATGATTTAAAGTCATGACTTAAACAAAATGGTCGTATGAAAGATCTGCATCATATGGATGCTTACAAAAGATCTAAGAGGATTCTTAAATCCTATCTGTCTTATGCGGGATGTGGGTCCAGAAGATTATTTGAGTAGTAAAAGGGACTCAAAATCAGACATTGTGGTGTCTGATCATCATCCTTATAACATCATTAAGACATACGCTCCCTGGGAAAGGAGTGATGTTGTAATACGTATTCATACTACGTATGCATTTTGACCATTGGGTTAGAATAGTAATTGTGTTTACTATTATGTGAGACCCAAAGACCACATGGGTCTTAACTCATTACCCTTATGGACTCTAATTGGTTCCTTTAGATTTGACTGGGTGATTGCTATCTTAGCATGCTGCTTATGGACTATGGTCAATTCGGTCCGGCGGGGCATGTTAGAAAAGCAAGTCAAGTCAAGATCGAAAGGATCGCAAGAAGATGAAGATTAATTTCATATTCACATTTGGACTTTAAAGATTCAAAGCTGGCCAGCCAATTGTAATCCAGATGGGATTCAATTATTGAATATAAAGTATAAGAAATGTGAAGAAATAATCTAGGGTAAAGCATGCGTTAATCTACTCAACTTTGCACCTCGAGGAGTGTTGTGTATCTCTAACAAGTGCACAAACAGCGGACTCTATGCGTATGACGGTCACACGGCCTATTTCTCGGTATGATAAACATAAGAGTTAAAGGAAAAGATGTTTCCTTACAATCCCCTCAAGTGTGAGTGGCAGATGTTGGATATGGACGACATGAATACACCCATGAGGGGATGTATGAGGGAATACGGACCTCAGATGTCGTGTGCACGAAAACGTGCACGAAGGGAACCTTTTCTCGTGTGAAAAGGACCACTCGATAAGTGGAAAAAGTTACTTTATAAGTGCATAAAGTCACTTGATAAGTGAATGAAGAAGAGGATAAGTAAATATGCTAATATAGGCTAATAAGCTTATATTTAGTTATTTCCTACAATAACTACCCCTAAAGCCTATAAATAGGACCCAAGGGTAAGGCATTTAGACTAATCTTACCATGCCATAAATTTGCGTAAGGAAACTTGTGTTCTTCTTCTCCCTTCCATTAAAATCCTCTTCTAGATAGAGATTTAGGCGGTGAAACGCTGCTTCGATCCTCTGTGACGAAGTACCGACCGTTGTGGCGAATCCGAGGGCTAAGTTCAGAGATTACGGTGCCGCGTACGCAAGTGTAAGTCTCTACTTTATTATTCGATCCTAACGTCCTTGTTTTGACAGGATCCTACAAGGGGCTGTTTCAAGAGGGGGTAGTGGGGGTGAGGTTTTGGGGGAGCGCCGCCGGTACTGGGTGGTGCCGACAGCATTGTTCCGGTGATTCGAACGGGGAAGAGGGAATAGGGGGAGGAGGAAGGGGGAGAGAGAGGGAGAGGGAGGGGAGAGAGAGAGAGAGAGAGAGAGAGAGAGAGAGAGAGAGAGAGAGAGATAGAGAGAGCATACCGGAACGGTGGTGCGGCCGGCGGAGGGAAAGGCGTCGACAACAGTGCGGGTCGAGTAGGCTAGAGGGCTGGGTGCTCGAGCAAAGGGGATTTGAGAAAGTGAGAAAATTTAGGGCTTAATAGATTCGATTTGGGTTTTAATAGCCCGACTCGATCGAAACATGGGGCCTGCAACATTAAGGGTAACGTAACTCGATCGAGCAGCATAACTGCTCGGTCGAGTTAGACAAAAATTAATACGAGTTTTAGAACACTCCCTCGTCTACTCGATCGAGTAGAGTCTGCTCGGTCGAGTCAGAAGACCATGATGCCGTTAGTTCCCATCTTCCCATTTGCTCAGTCGAGCACGTGACTGCTCGGTCGAGTAGGTGTCTACTCGGACCGAGTAGAGGCTACTCAGGCCGTGTAGGCAGAACATCATTTTTCCAATATTTCCATGTGCCTTCCTCAGCTGGATCGAGAAGATGGTCTACTCGGTCGAGTAAGGGTCTACTCGAACGAGTAGATGCTGCTCGGGCCGTGTAGACAGAATGACATTCTCCCTTGTTTTCATGTGCCCTGCGCTACTCGACTGAGCACGTGGCTACTGGGTCGAGTCACCTGTGACTCTTTTTCTCTTCTATTAGCTGCTCTCCTTCCAGCTCCCTTTCATTCAAAACATCAATTTGTGCGCTCCCCTTAACGTTCAACCTGTAGAGAGGAAGAACCTATCAGATTTTTGTAGTTTTGCATTTTTTAAGAAATAGAAAGCGTTTTTATTTGGTTTTTTGGGATAGATAAAGCAAAAACAAAAATTGAAAAAGATAATCTAAGATATAAGAGATAGGGTTGCCTCCCGATAAGCGCTCGTTTTGAGTAATGAGCTCGACTCCCTCAAGTTCTTCAATTGTTATTCGACGCGTATGAGATGCGCGCATCATACTTGCCAACAATACCGTTCGACGGTATTTGGTATGCTCCCTCTTCATGGTTTTCTTCGGCTACGTGACTGATGGCTTCCAGCTTCTTGTGGTGCAAAGAGTTGTTTGTGGGCTCCTTATCAAGCACACGAAGATAGTCGGCAACCACCTTGTTGTAAATGGGGTCGCCATCGTCATCAGCACTTGCTTTCATCGGGTCCTTTATGACCCCATCAGCGGTATATTCCCCGATGGCATCATATTCTAGGAGCTCCAGATAACTAGCTCCTTCTTATCGGACATGCTCCCTCATAGGTTTCTGCATCCTGAATTGGGCTTCAATATTACCCACATTCAATGAAAGGGTCCCTTCACGGACATCTATAAGGACACCGGCCGTTGCCATGAAAGGACGGCCAAGTATAGCTGGGAACACCCTCCCTTAGGCATATTCATTATAACAAAATCTACTGGCACACACAACCCAGGAGGTATTTGCAGAATAGTGTCTCTAGCAATGCCTACCGGATACGTGATCGAGTGATTTGTGGGCTCCAACTCACTCCCAGTTTGTAGTCTTTCAAATATGGAGAGCAGCATCAAGCTGATGCTCGCTCCCAAGTCGATCAAAGCCCGGTTGATAGGCGTACCTCCTATAGAGCATGTGACTGTGAAGCTTCCCGGATCCGGTAAATTCCTTGGGAGATGGTTCTTTATAATGGAGGTAGAGTCCTCCATAAGCATTATTTCCTCATGCTTCCGCTTCCCGGTAATGAGGTCCATCAGAAACTTCGCATAGATAGGAATTTCTGTAATGGCATCCATGAATGCGATGTTGAGCTGGATGACGTTCCCTAGTTTTGATGCATACAAGTGAAATAGGATTAGGGATACCAGATTTAAATATTTATACCGCAAGCACACGGTGCTGTAGTGTGGCTTGGGGGTCGAACACAGGGAGGCGTGTGTTGTGCTTGTGTCAAAGAGGAACCGGTTCACCCTATGGGTGAGCTAGCCCGAACGATCGATGGTTTGTCACGGAATGTAAATACGGAGGATAGACGATATAAAAGGAAACCTAGGACTTCAGTTTCCACCCTATCATGTGCTCTCACTATTACGACCGACGGATAGGAGTACGATTGGATTTAGGGTTTAGTGGTGAGACAGTGCCTCTAAGAGTGATACCTAGCGTCCCATGGGCCCGATATTCCGTTCGGTGCCCAGGATGATACGCTAGGACTACCCGGGTTCGGTCGGTGGGCATTCCCAAGTCCATTAACATCGGCCGACTCCGTGAGCACTAAGCTCGCAACGATAACTCCCAACATCTCATCATGTCGTTCCCACGCGTAGGGATTCAATGTCAACGCTAAGGGCATGAGCTGTGGCTAGGGCGTCAACCGTCAAGTTTATTCCCCCTTGGCCCGACGGTCAGAGGCGGTCTTTCTCCCGCAATGACAATGAAACACCCAGTGTAACCATCTAAATTCCTAATTCCTATCGAATTCCTAATCCTATGGATGCATTAGGGAGAACCCACGAAGGGGTTTCCACCAAAATCCCAGATTTGGGAACTACTCACAAATCATAGCTAAAAAGCAATCTAAATGAAAATCACCGGTAGAAATCATGATCGAGCAATTGAAATGAGATAGTAGCAATGCTAATAAGATAATATTAAAGTTTGAAAGCAATCAGAAGACTTACAAAATGCAATAAAATTCCAGCCGTCACCGTACAAGAAAAAGACAGGAAAAACAACCACTTCGTTTTCAGAACCCTAGGTCAACTATTTATACAAATTGCGGCCACACGATCGGTTGAAGTATCAACCGATCGGGTGAGCTGCTTGGCACTTTAACATCGATGTTTAGAACTTCAACCGCTCACTTGGTCCAACCGGTTGGCATTTTCGGGTCATTGCTTGGAGAGATGCAGCATCAGGTGAACCGATCGGTTCGGTTGGAAATATCCCCAAAAAGACAGAGAGTTCTGTCGATTTCACACGATCAGCGAACCGGTCGGTTAAGCTCTCCGGGTCATCGTTTGGAAAATTCAGCTACAGATGAACCGATCGGGTGAGATGTCACCCGATCGGTTGGAATTCAGCTTCAAATGGCCGAGAGCTCTGTTGGATTCAACCGGTTGACGAACCGGTCGGTTGAGCTGCACCTCACTTCAGCCCCCATCCGGGTGAGATACGCGTGCATCAATCGATCGGTTGGCTGTGTCCAACCGATCGGTTGAAGGCTGAAATATGGCAATCTTCATCGTTTGACCCCCCTGGATCGCGCGTGACTCCTCCCGTTGCTCCGGTGGCTTATGATATCTTCATTATACGTCCCCAACACTGGCAATCTCCTGCATATACACAAAAACACGAAGAAGTGAAAGAAAACTAGAAATCACAAGAAAATGGGTACGGGACGACGGAAAACAACGGAAAAGCACAAAGAAGACGTGCGTGAATATATAAAATATAAACACACGTCAAAATCCCCCAAGCTGAACCCTTTCTCGTCCTCGAGGAAGACGAGTGAGAGTAGGAGCTCGGAGGGAGAAAATAGAGGGAGAGAGAGAGAAAGAGAAATCAAATCCTAAATCGCCCGTCAGAGCCAACAAAATCAAACACGCCACACCAAGTAAGCAAGCGACAAATCACAACACTAAACCAAGGAATATGAGTCCAAACAAGTGTCATGGGCCCACGCGGTGAAGCGCGAGTGAGTGTGGTCGTGTGCTAGCAGACGGTGTCACTATCTACATTGTGCAATAAAGCTCCATATACACAAATCCAAGGAAAGACCCAAATATCGATTCGATTTGAAATAAGTGGTGAATAAATAGCTCAAGCATGCATGAGAAGAGTATAAGAATATAAGCGTATCATGCATCGGGGACTCCACAGCTAGGGACTAGGAAATCACCAAACTATCGCCTAAATAATCGCTGGAAAATTCCAATGCCAAGTGTTTTCGAAAACGATGGAGGTTGAGAAGGTGTGGAGACGAACACTCGGTGCAAATACTCGCCTTCCCTTTATTCTCGGTAGGTAGGAAAATATTCACACTGGAATTTTTTTGGGGTTTTGGGTATTTGTATTTTTTTGGATTTTTGGCTATACATGTTTTTTTCTTTCTTTTCTCTTTTCTTTTCTTTTTTTTGGGTTTTTCTTCTCTCTCTTTTTTTGGATTTTTGGATTTTGGGGTATATACATGTGTACTCTCCCAAGTGGGAGAATGGTACACGATGAGGGGATTTGCACCAAGTAAAACAAAAAAGAATCGGATTCTAAACACTTGGGCAAAGGAGATTTTCTCGCTAATCAGAGCATAGGCTAAATGGGTTATCCTAGTCCTATTTGTGGAATCCCGACACATGCGAGTTGAAGTATACGATATAAATATATTCATGCATATAGAAGCAGACAGGGGAAGCAAATACCGTATATTCAAATCAAAGCATGATAATTTAGAGGTCATCCCAAGACAGATATATAAATCAAAATCACAAAGTAGAAGCACACTATAAGCTAGTCACGACACACGACTCACATATAAGCAAAGTGAACCCACGATGCATGAAATGCAAAAGGACTCGGTTTCCTAGGTTTAGTGAAAGTGATAACCGTGGCCATGCTAGGGGTGTGTGTGTGTGTTTCTGTGGCAATTCATCATATGGGGTCATCTCTAGGAGAGGGAGATAAAAAGAAGAGAAGAAAAAAAGAAAACCACGATGAAAACGACTCAAAAACGAAGAAAAAGACACAACTGACGCACAAAATGCGACTCCCCCAAGCTGAAACTTGCATTGTCCTCAATGCAATAGAAGTAAATACGGGAGGGCAATGAAAATGGGGGGGAATACGCACCGACACAAAAAGAATGAAAAACAAGAAAAACACACAAAAGAAAATTAAAAATAAAGAGGAGGAAACACACAAATAAGAAATAGAAAAAATACACCCAAACGACATATATAGACATGCATACCATAAAAACATCACACAACAACACACATAAAAACGACTTCCCCAAGCTAGACATGACAATGCTAGCAATATGGTATGATCATGGCGATGCAGAAATATGCTAGGGGAAAGGTCAGAAAATAAGAAAAAGAAAGATCAAAATGCAGGAGAGGAACTGTCCTCATCCTCCTCGGTAGAAGATGGTAGGGAGTGGACAGGAGAAGTGACGGGTAAGCGGAGAAGTAGAGAAAGGGGTCGAGGTGGTGGATGGGTGGGTGCGGAGGAGGTGTGAACGATGGGTGGAGTGGTGGTGATGATGGTAAGTGGTAGTGAAACGGCGACCAAAGCGGTGGTGGATGGAAGAGGTACGGTGGTAGAAGAGGATGGTGGGGGAAGTGATCTCGATCGCACCTGCAATTTCTTGCGGCACGCGTATGGGGTGATGGAAGTGGAGGGTGGTGGATCTGTGGGGTCGACGGCAGTGGTCGTGAGTGGAGGTGAAGATTACCGAGGAGGTGAAGGTGGTGATGAGGGTGGTGGTGTGGGTGGAGGTGGACCGTGAATGCGAGTGAGAATGCGGAGGATGGTGGCCACGTTCCTCTCAAGGTCGAGGAAACGTGGGTGGGTAAAGATAGAAGAGGATGGGACCGAGGTGGCCGAAGTGGATGCGCCAGCGTGCAGTGCAGCTAACTCAGCCTCGAGACCGAGGCGAGCGGAGGTGGCTCGGTGAAAGGAAGAAGTAGTGGCCAGCTGGATAGGAGAAGTGGTGACTGTGCCGGAGGGTAGGCCTAACAGGGCCTCAGTGGTGATGGGGACAGAAGCCGGGGTGGCACTACTGGGTCCAGCCCCAGGGTCTCCTCGGGACGCAGGGATGTCCTGCTCGCCTAAGTGGGCGGCAGGGGGAGGAAATCTGGGTGCGCCCGGGATACAGAACTGAAGGTGTAACTGATCACTCCGGAATGTAACCCAAAAGTGCGACCGTGTAGTTTTACCGCAAGCGCACAGTGTAGCAGCGAGTGGGTTATCGAACACGGGGAGGACGAATGAAAGTGCTTGCTCCAATCAACCTGGCTATTTAAGAACAGAAAAGAGAGAATTTTCCTTTGGTGATCCTGTCACAATCGTCAGACAAAGTACGAAGATATCAAATCAAATAAAGAACGTCTAGGGAATGGGGAATCCCCGCTACTCACCGTATCTCGTAAATGTGGTTCATTGGTATCAAAATTGCTAGAATAAAATTTTGGATGAACTAGTTGCAACTGAATGTAATACCTAGCTCACGCTCTCGCGCTGTTGCCGGTCTATAGCTATCCTAGGTTCGGGTCCAATCTCTTGCAAACCCTAGCCTAGGCAAGCTAGCATTAGGATCAACATCATCGTTCAATCGCGCCCCGGGCTCACTCTCGTGCAAACTCGGGCCACGACCTAGGTTGGGATAGTTCCTACCCGTCCAATCTCTTGCAAACGGGTATCGGCACGGAATTGCAACCGGAAACCCTAGTATCGGTCCAATCTCTTGCAAACCGATACTACGGAAATTCGATTCCAACCCAATTCGGATTTCTAGGGTTTCCTATCGAATTGGGATCCAATCTCTTACAAATCCCAATCGGTATGAACTCCTAGCCATCCATAGTAAATCGATCCCAATCTAACCCTAATAGCAATTCTAGCAAAATTTCTACCAATTCATCACAAATCTGAAATTGGGCTCGTAGGGTTCATCCCCACGCCCCAAGACATGGAGACTACTCACAATTCATAGCGCAAACACAAAAATAATCAATGAAATTAACAAGATAATTCATCACAATATTGAGATAAGCAATAAAAATAGTATTTTTAGAGGAGAGAGACACAAACCAATGGAGTTCTTCAAATAATCCAACAAAAATCAACTTTTGTCTCCTCTCCAATCACAAGAATAAAGCTAAAAAGTTAATCTAAAAAGCTGCAAAAATCTAAGGAAAAAGCTCTCTAACCTAGGGTAAAAACAGGGGTTAAATACGCCCCAAAATCGTCCAAAAAAACTCTGACCAAAATGCCCCTGCGCAGCCTGAAATCCGTAATTTTCGCTACAGGCAGCGCGTCGCACTCGGCCGAGTGACAAAAGTCGCTCGGCCGAGTGAGAAACCCTGTAAATTTCCAGTAAGTCTGGGTCTTCGGGGGTCTTCACTTCGGGAGTCGCTCGGTCGAGTGAGTTGTCGTCACTCGGCCGATGGCTTCTTAGTTCTCGGGCGGTCGGCATTTGCCACTCGGCTGAGTGGGTCTTCTGCAGCTCAAGCAGACGAAAAACAGTAAGTTGGCGATTTTTGAATGGCTTCGTCTGAGCGCCACTCGGGCGGACGGGGTCTCGTCACTCGGCCGATGTGGCTTCCGTCGCACGGCCGAGTGCACACATGAAGCGTGTCCGATCAGGTCGGCCGAGCGGTGTCTCGCTGGTCGGCCGAGTGACTCCTTCACTCGGCCGAGTGGGACACCAAAAATGCCCAAACAGCTTGTTTTGACCTCCTCGTCGCTCCTGTGACGTTCTTTCTTCTTCCTCTCCTCTCCAATGGCAAAATACCCCTCGGGGAGGTCATCGGTGACACTCTGGAGTAGGCGCATCTCGAGATCACTCCAAATCGCTCCAAATCACCTGAAATGCGACAAAAACAACAAATCGTGAAAATCATCGCAATATCGTCGATATATCGTGAAAAACATGATTTGAGCGATCTAAATGGCATGCAAACTGATCGCGCCCCGGATACACACCCGAGGCGACGGTTGTAGTTTTACCTCAAGCGCACGGTGTAGCGGCGAGCGGGATATCAAACACAGGGAGGACGAATGACCGTGCTTGTTCCAATCAACCTGGCTATCTAAGAAGAGAGATTTGCCTTTGGCGATCCTGTCACAATCGTCAGACAAAGTGTGGAAATATCAAATCAAATAAAGAACGTCTAGGGAATGGGGAATCCCCGCTACTCACCGTATCTCATAAATGTGGTTCATCTGTATCAAAATTGCTAGATTAGGATTTTGGATGAACTAGTTGCAACTGAATGTAGAACCAAGCTCACGCTCTCGCGCTGTTGCCGGTCTAAAGCTATCCTAGGTTTGGGTCCAATCTCTTGCAAACCCTAGCCTATGAAGCTAGCATTAGGATCAACATCATCGTCCAATCACGCACCTAGCCCAATCTCTTGCAAACTCGGGTCGCGATCTAGATTGGGATAGTTCTTACCAGTCCAATCTCTTGCAAACGAGTATTGGCATGGAATTGCAACCGGAAACCCTAGTATCGGTCCAATCTCTTGCAAACCGATACTACGGAAATTCGATTCCAACCCAATTCGGATTTCTAGGGTTTCCTATCGAATTGGGATCCAATCTCTTGCAAATCCCAATCGGTATGAACTCCTAGCTATCCGTAGTAAATTGATCACAATCTAATCCCTAGATACCAATTCTAGCAAAATTTCTACTAATTCATCACAAACATGTAGTTGGGCTTGTAGGGTTCATCCCCACGCCCCAAGACGTGGTGACTACTCACAATTCATAGCAAGATCACAAGAATAAATAATGAAATAAGCAATAGAATTCATCACAATATTGAGATATGCAATAAAATAGAATTTTTAGAGAAGAGATAGACAAACCAATGGAGTTCTTCAAATATTCCAACAAAAATCACAAATTTGTCTCTTCTCCAATCTCAAGAATAAAGCTTAAAAGTAGATCTAAAAAGCTGCAAAAAATCTAAGAAGAAGCTCTCTAAAACTAGGGTAAAAACAGGGGTTAAATACACCCCAAAATCGTCCAAAAACTGTGACCAAAATATCCCTGCGCAGCCTGTTTTCCGCAGTTTTCGCTACAGGCAGCGCGTCGCACTCGGCCGAGTGACAAAAGTTGCTCGGCCGAGTGAAAACCCTGTAATTTTCCTGTAAGTCGGGGCCTTCAGGGGTCTTCTCCTCGGGAGTTGCTCGGCCGAGTGAGTTGTCGTCACTCGGCCGATGGCTTCATGGTACTCGAGCGGTCGGGATAATCCACTCGGCCGAGTGGGTCTTCTGAGACTCAGGAAGCCAAAAAACAGTAACATGGCGATTTTTGAAGGGCTTCGTCTGGGTGCCACTCGGGCGGACGTGATGTCGTCACTCGGCCGATGTGGTCTCTGTCGCTCGGCCGAGTGCACATAGGAATCGTGTCTGATCTGGTCGGCCGAGCGGTGTCTCGCTGGTCGGCCGAGTGGCTCCTCCACTCGGCCGAGTGGGACACTAAAAATGCCCAGATTGCGTATTTTGGCCTCCTCGTCGCTCCTGCGACGTCCATTCTTCTTCCGCTCCTCTCCAACAGCAAAATACCCCTCGGGGAGGTCGTCGGTGACCGTCTAGAGTAAGCGCATCTCGAGATCACTCCAAATTGCGCCAAATCACCTGAAATGCGACAAAAACAACAAATCGTGAAAAGCATCGCAATATCATCGATATATCATGAAAAACATGATTTGGGCGATCTAAATGGCATGCAAACATGCGGGAAAAAGGTGTAAAATAAGGAGTGATCAAAATCCCCCAAGCTTGCCTCTTACTCGTCCTCGAGGAAGATAAGTAAAAGGTGAACCCGATGGATTCGGAAAACGAAAACGGCAAAAAGTGAAAAAAATGAAAAACGAAGAAGAATGAAAACGAAATAAAAATAAAGTAGAAAGAAAGAAGCGAAGAGGTAGGTTGCTAGATCATTTTCTCAGGACGTGGGTCCGCTTACTCATATAGCATGCACTGAACGAAAAACACATGTCAAAGAATTTTATCTTGATATCATAGTATAATAGTGCAAATAGAAATAGAAAACCCACGAACAACGATATAATCATGAAAAACGGAATAATCTTATAATTAACATCGTCTGAATCATTTAAAGCGGTATACAAATCACAGATCACACACTTTTCAATTGAATGCTTTCTATCCGGAGTATAAGAGTATCACACTATAGAATAGAGAGAATAGAAAAGTATGGATTTCATGAAATGAGTGCTAGGCTTAGATTTCTGGATTTCGTAAAGCTAAAAATAATCTCATCGAGTATAGAATATTACTTAGCCTAGGTTGTCGTGCAACGTCAAGTAGTCACTCTCTCACACATCAATGGATCCCCTCCCCCAAGCTTATCTATAAGCATGGTGGCATAAAAAATATTCACATCCCAATTTTTATATAGCTCCAAAAGCAATGAAAAGAAAGAAGAAAGAAAGAAAGTGAGATGGGATCTTTTATTGAGGATTTTTCCTCTTTTTTTTTGATATTGCATATATACACAACGATCCCAACTTAAAGAGAGATAATGATATACAAGAATATTTTTCTCTCTTTTATTTTTTTTAGAGAATAAGAGATTTGGAGCTAGGAATTAGTAGCGGGGGAAATGCCATAAAATAGAATCGCTAAGGGGAGATTCACCAACGATTTTAAAAGTAGAGAAATAATGTTCAAGATTTGTGGAGAAAGAAATAGATATATCTCTCGGTTCACTCTATAAGACATGCACGACAACTTCAGCAGGGTAATTTAATCTACTCAGTTTCGATCACAAAAAAGCTAACTAATCCAGATTTATCATAGCTAACATCATTCAATCATCCTGAAGTGAAGTGTACAATTCATGCATATAGAAGTGATATAGGAAAAAGAATTCAGTACTCTATATATAAGCATTCAATGCGTGAATCTTGGTGTGTTTTCTGTGATAGCATACATATGAATATTCAGACTCAGCTAATAATAAAATTTCATCCATTTTCACGTGGCAAAAGTGTGGGTTACTATCTCTAGATGCAAGGCAAGTCATAGCATATGATATCAAAAATAAAATCTAAGACATGACAAATATATCATGCATATAGAGTAAGCTAAATCCAACGTCATCATCATCATAGAAAAGTCATCTCTAGCATGAGATGAAAAAGAAATAAAGATAAAGGGAAAATAGAACTATTTACAATGCGACACACAGAAAAATAAGAAAAACGTGATGCATGGTAAAATGAAAGAAAAATGAAGAAAATGAGTGCAAAAGCGAAAAATGGTGTGAAAAACTAAAAATAAAGGTGGCAAATCGAAAAAGAACGTGAGAACTCACTCCCCCAAGCTAAATGGCACAGTGTCCTCAATGTGCAAAGTGTGGCACACCGAGAGACAAGAAATGTGAGGGGCAAGTGAGGATGCATGCATGAAAAAAAAAGAAAATAAAAAGATAAAAATAATGAAATGAAAAATATGATGCGGACATGATGCATGCAAAGATAGGAGTGATACAGATATATATGTGGCACCAAAACCTCTCCCTCTCTCCCAGAAAAGATGTATAAAGATACGGCAAAATGAGAATCCCAAAATAAGTGAGGGGAGGGGGGGTGGACAAAAATGCATCAGGACCCAGCAGAAACGGGCAGCACAACGGCAAGACTAATCGATGGCATCAAGGGTGCCTAAGAAGGTGGTGCTACACCGTCTCCGTCCTGAGGCGGAGGTCGTGGTGGTGGCTGGACAGGCTGCTGAGCGGGGGTGGGTGTGGAAGTGGTAGCAGGCTGAGTGTGAGTGGAAGTATGGGTGGGAACCTGCTGGGTGGGTGGGCGTACGCGTGGGAGACGCTCCAGAACCTGGGTAAGACAGTAGTGGATCTGCGGGAGCAGCTCGAAGCGGCCAGCCATCGCAGTGACGGTGGCGGACAGGGTCCGAAGGTCGCCTCTGAGGCCACTCACCGCCCCCTCTAGAGCACGAATGCTCTGAAGTACTGTGTCAGGGGGAGGTGGTGCAGAGGGACGCACCGGTCGGGGCTACGCAGGTCGGGGCTGGCGTACTCGGGTCGCGTATGTGACGGGCTCAGCGGGGAAGGGAACGAAAGGTGCTACGCCAGCAAATGTGGGCCTGGCCTCAGTGCGAGGCTGGGCAGGGCGGTGAGAAGTGGAGGCAGCAACAACAAAAGAAGAATACAACAGTGGCAGCGAGGCGGCCAGAGAGGTCGATGGCACAGAAGTGTGGACAGACGCCACGACACTCTCGGAAAATACAGCAGAGGTGGAGACAGAGGTGACTACCGCTGGGGTGGAAGTGTGTGGTCCAAAAGGTGCAACCCTAGCGGAGATCATGCTATCCATGGTCTCCATGACCGCGGCAAACGAGGGCTCTCAACTCTCAACAAAGGTCGGCGGGCGCTCGGGGAGAGCGGAGCAAAGAGGCTCGACGGACAGAGGGCCGGTGGTGGTGGTGACAGCCGCGGAAGTGGTGGAAGTGGGCTCAGCTAAGGTACTCTCGACACCGACAGAGGTGTCAGGAGCGGCGGAAACATCGGGGATAGGCTGAGGGGCCACAGGGTCAACAGGCACGGCAGCAGGCTCGGCAGGGGCAACAGGGTCTACAGGGGCAGTGTGGGCCTGCTCGGCCTCCTCGGCCTCGAGCACGTAAGAAGCGGGGATGAGAACATCCATCGCAGGGAGCCAGTCAACGTGGGCTGGTGCAATCTGGGTCCGAGCTGGGCTCGGGAGAATCATGTAATCGGCACCGTAAGGGCCGTGCAACCAGACCCAGTGACGCTCACCGTGTGGACGAAGCATCTTCATCCGGGCCATAACATCGATCGACAAAGAAGTGGGGCCCGATACTCGTCGCAGGTCGTCAGGGAAATCCTCGCCGGTCATAAGAGCAAGCAAGGTGATCAGGCCGCCGCAGCATATCGGTGAGCGAGCGCCCACCGATACAATGATGCGGTCTAAAAACCATGCCACGATATCAATCACGACGGCGGGGACCAGCTCATCGCCATCCCTAGACAGAGCCCTGGGCCGTGTCATCGCGTAGAGCATGTAGAGCTCTGGCGTAGACATCGTGCCCGGCTCATATCTGGCCAAAAAGGTCATCGCCATAAGGCGCTGAGCAATACGGAGGCAGGGATGGACAATGGCCGAGGCCTTGGTCCTACTAGGGTCAAAGGCAACGTGGAGACCCGTAATCCGGGCCCAGAAGGCACCGGCGTCGAAGGAAGGTGGGGGGATATGGGTGGGGCCGTAACCGCGATCGGCTCCGGGGACAGCGGGCCACGAGAAAAATGCTCTCATCATATCGAGAGTGACTTGGCACTCCCGGTCCATGAACCGAAACGAGCATCCCTCGTCGGTCCGGGCGATCGAACTAAGAACCTCAAGTGTCGGGCGGATAAACGTATCCGCCGACACCTGAAAGAAATCTCGCCAACCCACGTTGTCGTACAATGTGAGCATCCCCTCTAGTACCCCCAGGCGTCCTAGGTCGGCAAGGTGTGCAAACCTGGAGGGTATGATCGAGCGCTGGGAGATACGCTCGAAAGCGACGCGGTGTGCGTCGTTCCGGAACGTGATCCCCAGCGGCCCGATCAGTGGAGCCAGAGGTGGTGGCTGTGGAGCGGCAGGGAGTGGCTGTGCGGGCTGTGCGGGCTGTGCGGGCGCTGCAGGCTGTGCGGGGTGTGCGGGGCCTGCAGGCTATGCGGGGTGGACGGGGTGTGTGGGAGAAGGCGGAGGAGATTCCTCCAACTCGTGGGAGGGGCCGGCGTCATCCGACCGCTTCCGCTTGGCGGAAGCTCTCCTCGACCGCGGCCGTGTCCGGGGCGGCATATGGGCCCCGAGCGCGCACCGAAAAACGTGAAAAGTGCGGCGTGTATAAAATAAAGGAAAGAGTATACCCCGACACGCCGCGAGTGCTAAGCAGTGGAAGCGTGCGAAGACAGCGCCTCCGCGAAGCCCGAATCAGTCCCAAGAAGCTCCCCTGGGCTCCTCTAAGCTCCCAAAAACAACCTGCGCGTGAAATGGAGATATCAGCGGGTAATATTCAAAACGTATGGATCATTAGGGGTATAATAAATAGATATAGAAAGTAATTTGGGTTTAGGGGTCGTTTAACACATGGATCCTCAAAAAATGCACAGAAAGAGGCGAAAAAGGCGAAATAGGGGGTGCCGGAGGCGATCGAAGCGGCGGCCGCCGGCGGCGACTCGGGCGAGGCGCTGGCGTGTGCTCGGCCGGCGGTGGCGGGCCGAGCGGCGGCGCGAGGAAGCTGGTCGGGCGAGTGGGGATGAGAGCGAGGCGGGTCGGGCGAGGGGAACTGAAGAGTAGGGGCGCGATTGGGTTTTTGCGTTTCGAAAATCGCGCCCCCCCCCTCGGCCCTTATATAGTAAAAGTTACAACTCGGTCGAGTGACATAGTCACTCGGCCGAGCGAGGTCAATGGAAATTTCCTCCTCGCCTACGCTTTGGCCGAGTGGCCTTACCAGCCTCGGCCGAGTGGAGTAAGTCCATTCGGCCGAGTGGCTCAAGCTACTCGGCATGACTCGCCCTAGAAGGGTATCCGTTTTACTCGGCCGAGTGAAAATATATACTCGGCCGAGTAGCAGTTATATTGAAATCAGGAAAATAAACAGAGAGTTGGGTACAGCAGACTTCCCTCGTTCGTGAGCGACTCGGACGGACGAACTTGTGTACTCGGCCGAGTGACTAGTATACTCGGCCGAGTGAGCCTTAATTTCTGCTGCTTGTCTTCGTTTGGGCTCTAAACTCCGTCTTTCTTCCTCCAGTCGATTTCATCTTCCTCCTAAGCGTCGAGTGTCTTCCTGGGGCGCTCCTCGTCATCCCGTTCATCCTCCTCATGATGGATTTACCTATCTCCTCTCCTGTCAAGAAAAATAGGACCCGTTATCACAAAAATTTTTGGGCGAACGACTCAAAACACTAAAATTTTTTAAAACAAAAATAAAAGAAAAGTGAAAATAAAGCAAAAACCATCGGGTTGCCTCCCGACAAGCGCTCGTTTAAGGTCGTGAGCTCGACCCCCTATGATTTTCAATTAATGCGGGATGTTTGGTGCATATGAGATGCACCCATCAAACTTTCCGGGGAGAACGCTTGGATTTGGACGTGGCGGCGTGTTCTCCCTCGGTGGTCTCCCGTCTCGAATAGTGTTGGGGGGAGGCTCCCCCAAACTAGCGTTTGCTCCCATCAACGGCTTTACCGGTGATGCCGATTTCCGTACCGGTGGAGCTTTCTTTGGAGACTTTAATTTCGAGAGCTTACAGAGCTCTCGAATCCTTGCGACATCAGCGTCGCCTTCATCATCTTCAGCGGAGAGGTCGGGAGAATCATCTTTCTTCTCATCTTGGCCTAAATCCGGGCCATCCTCAAAATCATCATCGAAAAGAGCGCCGATTGAGTGGGGGATCGCCTCCTCTATTACCTCATCAAGGAGGTCCATGTAGTCGAGTTCCTCATGGTAAGGCATGTGCTTCATAGCCTTAGGAATGTGGAGCTCCACCTCGATGTTGCCGACGTTTAAAGTTAGGGTACCTTCGCGCACGTCGACAATGACTCCGGCGGTGGCGAGGAACGGGCGTCCAAGTATCAATGACGTATCTCCCTCCTCCTTAACGTCCATGATCACAAAGTCACATGGTAAGCATATTCCACCCGGGACTTGTAGCGGTATGTCTTCGGCGATCCCTACCGGCCTTGTTATTCACCCATCGGCTAATTGAATGCGCATGTCGGTAGGTTTCAACTTTGTCCCGGTGTTTAGCCTTAAGAACATGGAGAGAGGCATGAGGCTCACACTAGCCCCTAGATCAACCAATGCCTTTTGAAGAGGAACGCCGCCCAAGGTGCAAGGAATCCGAAAACTCCCCGGATCTTTAAATTTCGCCGGCTCCTTCTCTCTCTTGGTGAACCAAGAGCCCTCCTCGGCTAGCATGATCTTCTCCTTCCTCTTTCTCCCCGAAATCAAGTCCTTTAAGAATTTAGCATATGTGGGGATCTCCACGATGGCGTCGAGGAAGGGAATATTGAGGCTAACTCCTCTTAGATACTCGAGAAACTTCGCTAGCCTTTTCTCCATTTTCGCTCTAGCGAGCCTTTGGGGGAATTGGACCGGTGGCATGAAGCGCCTCTCCTCGATCAATTGCTCCGCTCTAGATTTCTCCTTTTCTTGTGGCTCCTTCTCCTTATCAAATTCAACTACCGGCTCAATTGGCTCCAAACTTTCCTCCACGGGCTCCTCGGTAGGAATCATGGCGGGGGTGGTATCCTTACCGCCTCTAGTAGTAACGGCAACTACGGCATTGATGTGGCCGGTGTTGCCCCGTGGGTTTTGCTCGGGTTGCGCTGGCAATCGTTGAGTGTTCCGATTTAGCAAGGCCAATTGCTCCGATATTTGAGCCACAACGGTATTAAGAGAGTCTTGCCCCGCCTTCAAGCTAGCATTGACCTTATTTTGCTCGACCATAAACGCCTCCACTCTAGCTTCGAAGTCGGATCGTTGTTGAGCTTGTGGAGGGTTTTTATTTTGATTCCTCCACCCTTGATTGTATCCGGGCGGCCTATATGGTGGAACTTGTTGCTTTGGTTGAAAATTTTGTTGTGTAGGCCCCCTCGGTGGATAGTGTTGTTGTTGGGGTGGTGGTGGTGGTCGAGCTTGTTGAGGTGGCGGTTGTGGCGGGTTCAAAGCTCCTTCATTGTTGGCGTAAGAGAATCCGGGATGATTTCTTGCGGCCGGATTGGCCCAATATCCTTGGTTCCTTGTGACATATTGTACTTGCTCCAAGGCTCCTTCTCCTTGCTCTCCTCCCATATACATGGCTTGAGATTGGTCTTGCCAATCACACATTTGGTTGGTCGGTGCGGAGGTGGATGGGGCTCCTTGGGGCTCCGTGATAAACTTCTCCAATCTCTCCACTACCTTGTGGAGAGAATCAAACTTGCTTGTAAGCTCCGCTACGGCCTTCGCCTCATAGATACTAGTCGGCTTTAAGGAGGACGTAGAGTGTCCTCGCTCATCGCCCCATTGTTGATTGTTTGAGGCCATCTCCTCAATTAGGGCCGTAGCTTCCTCAGGAGTCTTGGACAAAATAGCACCATTCGCCGCGGCATCAATAATTTGTTTGGTCCCCGGTTGGAGACCATTGTAGAAGCTATGCACTAGCTCCCAATCTTCTATGCTATGGTGCGGGCATTGATGCTGCAGATCCTTAAAACGCTCCCAAGCCTCATAGAGCGTCTCTTGGGGTCCTTGCTTGAAGGACATAAGAGCGCTCCGAATCTTCACCGTCTTGGAGGGCGGATAGAACTTGTCAATGAATGCGCTCGCCAACTCGTCCCAAGTGGTGAAAACACCCTCAGCTTGCGTCCTCAACCAATAAAGTGCCTTGTCCTTTAGCGTGAAGGGGAAGAGACGCAGTCTGATGGCATCGATGGAGACCCCGGCATCTGGAATGTGGCGCACTTCGACAAGAACAATTGGATGTGGTAGTGGGGATTTTCATGGGCATTCCCATGAAATGGATCCTGCTGCATCAGAACCACTAGTCCAGTCTTTAGCTCGAAGTTCTTGTCAGCCGCCAACTCCGGCATGGCAATGGATGAGGTAGTAGAAGAGGTCTTAGGCCGAAGCCTATCTCGAATAGAAATTATCCTCGCCATCCTTGCCGCTAATTGGTCCGCAGTTTCCGGGTTGGTCATAAACCTCCCTTCCGGATTTTGTCTCCTTTCCGCTCTAAGTCTCCGCGCGGTACGTTCGATCTCGGGATCAAATAGTATAGCTTCAGGGTCCGCCGTAGATCTCGTGTACATGCACAGGGAAAACAGAGTTTCAAAGAAATGATTAGTACCGTGGAAGGGTTAGGTAAGAATAAAGAAATAAAAATAATGATAATAATAAAAAAGAAGAAATAGCTAGGGTGAAAAAATCAAACGAAATCGCCTCCCCGACAACGGCGCCAAAAACTTGATCGCGCCCCGGATACACACCCGAGGCGACGGTTGTAGTTTTACCACAAGCGCACGGTGTAGCGGCGAGCGGGATATCGAACACAGGGAGGACGAATGGCCGTGCTTGTTCCAATCAACCTGGCTATCTAAGAAGAGAGATTTGCCTTTGGCGATCCTGTCACAATCGTCAGACAAAGTGTGGAAATATCAAATCAAATAAAGAATGTCTAGGGAATGGGGAATCCCCGCTACTCACCGTATCTCATAAATGTGGTTCATCGGTATCAAAATTGCTAGATTAGGATTTTGGATGAACTAGTTGCAACTGAATGTAGAACCAAGCTCACGCTCTCGCGCTGTTGCCGGTCTATAGCTATCCTAGGTTTGGGTCCAATCTCTTGCAAACCCTAGCCTATGAAGCTAGCATTAGGATCAACATCATCGTCCAATCGCGCACCGAGCCCAATCTCTTGCAAACTCGGCTCGCGATCTAGATTGGGATAGTTCTTACCCGTCCAATCTCTTGCAAACGGGTATTGGCATGGAATTGCAACCGGAAACCCTAGTATCGGTCCAATCTCTTGCAAACCGATACTACGGAAATTCGATTCCAACCCAATTCGGATTTCTAGGGTTTCCTATCGAATTGGGATCCAATCTCTTGCAAATCCCAATCGGTATGAACTCCTAGCTATCCGTAGTAAATTGATCCCAATCTAATCCCTAGATATCAATTCTAGCAAAATTTCTACTAATTCATCACAAACATGAAGTTGGGCTTGTAGGGTTCATCCCCACGCCCCAAGACGTGGCGACTACTCACAATTCATAGCAAGATCACAAGAATAAACAATGAAATAAGCAATAGAATTCATCACAATATTGAGATATGCAATAAAAATAGAATTTTTAGAGAAGAGATAGACAAACCAATGGAGTTCTTCAATTATTCCAACAAAAATCACAAATTTGTCTCTTCTCCAATCTCAAGAATAAAGCTAAAAAGTAGATCTAAAAACTGCAAAAAATCTAAGAAGAAGCTCTCTAAAACTAGGGTAAAAACAGGGGTTAAATACCCCCCAAAATCGTCCAAAAACTGTGACCAAAATACCTCTGCGCAGCCTGTTTTCCGCAGTTTTCGCTACAGGCAGCGCGTCCCACTCGGCCGAGTGACAAAAGTCGCTCGGCCGAGTGAAAACCCTGTAATTTTTCCAGTAAGTCGGGGTCTTCAGGGGTCTTCAGGGGTCTTCAGGGGTCTTCTCCTCTGGAGTCGCTCGGCCGAGTGAGTTGTCGTCACTCGGCCGATGGCTTCATGGTACTCGGGCGGTCGGGATAATCCACTCGGCCGAGTGGGTCTTCTGAGACTCAGGAAGCCAAAAAACAGTAACATGGCGATTTTTGAAGGGCTTCATCTAGGCGCCACTCGGGCGGACGTGATGTCGTCACTCGGCCGATGTGGTCTCCGTCGCTCGGCCGAGTGCACATAGGAATCGTGTCTGATCTGGTCGGCCGAGCGGTGTCCCGCTGGTCGGCCGAGTGGCTCCTCCACTCGGCCGAGTGGGACACTAAAAATGCCCTGATTGCTTATTTTGGCCTCCTCGTCGCTCCTGCGACGTCCATTCTTCTTCCGCTCCTCTCCAACAGCAAAATACCCCTCGGGGAGGTCGTCGGTGACCGTCTAGAGTAAGCGCATCTCGAGATCACTCCAAATCGCGCCAAATCACCTGAAATGCGACAAAAACAACAAATCGTGAAAAGCATCGCAATATCATCTATATATCATGAAAAACATGATTTGGGCGATCTAAATGGCATGCAAACATGCGGGAAAAAGGTGTAAAATAAGGAGTGATCACAAACATGCGGGAAAAAAATGTAAAATAAGGAGTGATCAAAATCCCCCAAGCTTACCTCTTACTCGTCCTCGAGGAAGATAAGTAAAAGGCAAACCCGGTGGATTCGGAAAACGAAAACGGCGAAAAACGAAAAATGAAAAACGAAGGAAAACGAAAACGAAATAAAAACGAAGAAGAAAGAAAGAAGTGAAGAGGGAAGCTGCTAGATTATTTTCTCAGGACGTGGGTTTTTCTTACTCTTATAGCATGCACCGAATGAAAAACACATGTCAAAGAATTTTATTTTGATATCATAGTATAATAGTGCAAATAGAAATAGAAAACCCACGAACAACGATATAATCATGAAAAACGGAATAATTTTAGAATTAACATCGTCTGAATCATTTAAAGCGGTATACAAATCGCAGATCACACACTTTTCAATTGAATTCTTTCTATGAGGAGTATAAGAGTATCACGCAATAGAATAGAAAGAATAGATAAGCATGGATTTCATGAAATGAGTGCTAGGCATAGATTTCTGGACTTCGTAAAGCTAAAAATAATCTTACCGAGTATAGAATATTACTTAGCCTAGGTTGTCGTGCAACGTCAAGTAGTCACTCTCTCACACATCATTGGATTCCCTCCCCCAAGCTTATCTATAAGCGTGGTGGCATAAAAAAATATTTACATCCCCATCTTAATAAAGCTCCAAAAGTAATGAAAATAAATACGAAAAGAGAGAAGAAAGATAGAACATGAGATGGGATCTTTTATTGAGGATTTTTCCTCTTTTCTTTTTCTCTTTTTTTTCTCTTTTTTTTCTAACAACGCATATACACAATGATCCCAACTCAGAGAGAAGTAAGAACATACAAGAGAATTTTTTTTCTTTTTCTTTCTTTGGTTTTGGGAAATTTGGAGCTAGGAATTAATAGCGGGGGAAATGCCATATAATAGAATCGCTAAGGGGAGATTCACCAATGATTTTAAAATAGAGAAATGATGTTCAAGATTTGTGGAGAAAGAAATAAATATATCTCTCGGTTCACTCTATAAGACGTGCACGACAACTTCAGCAGGGTAATCTAATCTACTCAGTTTCGATCACAAAAAAGCTAAACTAATCCAGATTTATCATAGCTAACATCATTCAATCATCCTGAAGTGAAATGTACAAATCATGCATATAGAAGTGATATAGGAAAAGAAATCGGTAATCCAGATATAAGCATTCAATGCGTGAATCTTGGTGTGTTTTCTGCGATAGCATACATATGAATATTCAGACTCAGCTAATAATAAAATTTCATCCATTTTCATGGGGAAAAAGGTGTGGGTTACTATCTCTAAATGCAAGGCAAATCACAGCATATGATATCAGAAATTAAATCTAAGACATGACAAATATAGCATGCATATAGAGTAAGCTAACTCCACGTCATCATCATCACAGAAAAGTCATCTCTAGCATGAGATGAAAAAAAAGAAAATAAAGATAAAGGGGAAAATAAAACTATTTACAATGCGGCACACAGAAAAATAAGAAAAACGTGATGCATGGTAAAATAAAAGAAAAAATGATGAAAATAAGTGTAAAAGCGGAAAATGGCGTGAAAAAACTAAAAATAAAGGTGGTAAATCAAAAGGAACGTGAGAACTCACTCCCCCAAGCTAAATGGCACAGTGTCCTCAATGTGCAAAGTGTGGCACGCCGAGAGACAAGTAATGTGAGGGGTAAGTGAGGATGCATGCATGAGGAAAAATAATAGAAAATAAAAGAAACGTAAAATATGATGCGGACATGATGCATGCAAATAAAGGAGTGATACAGATATAAAGGTGTGGCACCAAAAACTCTCCCTCTAACCCAAAAAAGATATATAAAGATATGTAAAGATAGTGTGTATCCAAAAACAGTGAGGGGAGGGGGTGGGCAAAATGCATCAGGACCCAGCAGAGACGGGCAGCACAACGGCAAAAAGAATCGATGGCATCAAGAGTGCCTAAGAAGGTGGGGCTGCGTCGTCTCCGTCCTGAGGCGGAGGTGGTGGTGGTAGTGGTGCAGGCTGTTGAGCGGGTGTGGGTGTGGAAGTGGGAGCAGGCTGAGTGTGTGTAGGAGTGGGGGTGGGGACCTGCTGGGTGGGTGGTGGTACGCGGGGGAGACGCTCCAGGACCTGGGTAAGGCAGTAGTGAATATGCGGGAGCAGGTCGAAGCGGCCAGCCATCGCAGTGACGGTGGCGGACAGGGTCCGAAGGTCGCCTCGGAGGCCACTCACCGCCCCCTCGAGAGCACTAATGCTCTGAAGGACAGTGTCGGGGGGAGGTGGTGCAGAGGGACGCACCGGTCTGGGATGTGCAGGTCGGGGCTGGCGTACTCTGGTGGCGTAGGTGACGGGCTCAGCAGGCAGTGGAACGAAAGGTGCAGCGCTCGCAAGTGTGGGCCTGGCCTCAGTGCGAGGCCGGGGCACCGGCTGGTGAGAAGTGGAGGCAGCAACAACGAAAGAAGAATACAAAAGTGGCAACGAGGCGGCCAGAGAGGTCAGTGACACAGAAGTGTGGACAGACGCCACGACACTCTCAGAGAATACTGCAGCGGTGGAGACAGAGGCGGAGACTACGGTCTCTATGGCAGTGGCAAAAGAGGGCTCTCCGCACTCAACTATGGTCGGCGGGCGCTCGGGTGGGGCAGAGGAAACGGGCTCGGCAGACAGAGGGCCAGTGGTGGTGGTGGCAGGCGTGGAAGCAGTGGAGGTGGGATCAGCTAGGGTACTCCCGACACCGACAGCAGTGTGGACAGAGGTGTCAGGAGCAGCAGAAATATCAGGGATAGGCTGAGGGGCCACGGGGTCAACAGGGGCAGCAGGCTCAGCAGGCGCAACAGGGTCTGCGGGTGCAGCGTGGGCAGCGTGAGCCTGCTCGGCCTCCTCGGCCTCGAGAACGTATGCGGCTGGGATCAGAACATCCATTGCAGGGAGCCAGTCCACCTGGGCCGATGCAATCTGAGTCCGAGCTGGGCTCGGAAGAATCATGTAATCGGCACCGTAAGGGCCGTGCAGCCAGACCCAGTGTCGCTCACCGTGCGGATGTAGCATCTTCATCCGGGCCATAACATCTATGGACAGTGAAGTGGGGCCCGGTGCTCGTCGCAAGTCATCTGGAAAATCCTCGCCGGTCATAAGGACGAGCAAGGTGATCAGGCCGCCGCAGCATATCGGTGAGCGAGCGCCCACCGATACGATGATGCGGTCCAAAAACCAAGCCGCGACATCAATCACGACGGCAGGGACCAACACATCACCCTCCCTAGATAGAGCTCTGGGCCGTGTCATCGCGTAGAGCATATAGAGCTCCGGCGTGGACATTGTACACGGCTCATATCTCGCCAAAAAGGTCGTCGCCATAAGGCGCTGAGCTATACGGAGGCAGGGATGGACAATGGCCGAGGCCTTGGCCCTACTAGGGTCAAAGGCAGCGTGAAGACCCGTAATCCGGGCCCAGAAGGCGCCGACGTCGAAGGAAGGTGGTGGTATATGTGTGGGGCGTAACCTCGATCGGCCCCGGGGACATCGGGCCACGAGAAGAAAGCTCTCATCATACCGAGAGTGACCTGGCACTCTCGGTCCATGAACCAAAACGAGCATCCCTCGTCGGTCCGGGTGATCAAACTAAGAACCTCAAGTGTCAGACGGATAAACGTGTCCGCCGACACCTGGAAGAAATCTCGCCAGCCCACGTTGTCGTACAACGTGAGCATCCCCTCGAGTACCCCCAGGCGTCCTAGGTCTGCAAGGTGTGCGAACCTGGAGGGTACGATCGAGCGTTGGGAGATACGCTCGAAAGCGACGTGGTGTGCTTCGTTCCGGAACGTGATCCCCAGTGGCCCGATAAGTGGAGCCGGAGGTGGTGGCTATGGAGCGGCAGGGAGTGGCTGTGTAGGGTGTATGGGCTGTGCGGGCTCTGCAGGCTGTGAGGGGTGTGTGGGGCCTGCAGGCCGTGCTGGGTGAATGGGGTGTGGTGGAGAAGGCGGAGGAGAGTCCTCCACCTCGTGGGAGGGGCCGGCATCATCCGACCACTTCCGCTTGGCGGAAGCTCTCCTCTACCGCGGCCGTGTCCGGGGCGGCATATGGGCCCCGAGCGCTCACCGAAAAGCGTGAAAAGTGCGGCGTGCGTAAAATAAAGGAAAGAATATACCACGACACGCCGCGAGTGCAAAGCTATGGAAGCGTGCGAAGACGACGCCTCCACGTAGCCCAAATCAGTCCCTGGAAGCTCCCCTGGGCTCCCCTAAGCTCCCAAAAATAACATGCGCATGAAATGGAGATATCAGCGAGTAATATTCAAAACATATGGGGCATTAGGGGTATAATAGATAGAAATAGAAATTAATTTGGGTTTGGGGTTCGTTAGATACATGGATCCTCGAATAACACACAAAAGAGGAGAAAACAAGCGAAAATGGGGTTACCGGAGTCGGCCGGAGCAGTGGCCGCCGGCGGCGACTCGGGCGAGGAGCGGCGGCGGCTCGGCCAGCGGTGGGTGGCCGAGCGGCGGCGCAGGGTCGACGATCGGGCGAGCGAGCAAGGTCAGCGGGCGAGGGAGGTGAGGGGTCGGGCGAGATGTGGGTTTGCGTGTTTCGAAAAACGCGCCCTCCCCCGCCCCTTTTATAGGAAAAAGTTACGACTCGGCCGAGTGACTGGGTCGCTCGGCCAAGTGAGCTCAATGGAAAATTCCTCCCCGCTTACGCTTCGGCCGAGTGGCCTTGCCACCCTCGGCCGAGTGGAGTAAGTCCATTCGGCCGAGTGGCACAAGCTACTCGACAAGACTCGCCCTAGGAGCGTATCAGTTTTACTCGGCCGAGTGAATATATATACTCGGCCGAGTAGCAGTTATACTGAAATCAAGAAAATAAACAGAGAGTTGGGTACAGCAGACTTCCCTCATTTGTGAGCGGCTCGGCCGGACGAACTTGTGTGCTCGGCCGAGTGACTAGTATGCTCGGCCGAGTGAGCTTTGCTTTCTGCTGTTTGTCTTCGTTTGGGCTCTAAACTCCGTTTTTCTTCCTCCAGTCGATTTCATCTTCCTCCTAAGCATCGAGCGCCTTCCTGGGGCACTCCTCGTCGCCCTGTGCATCCTCCTAATGATGGGTACCTCGTTCTCCTCTCCTGTCAGGAAAAATAGGACCCGTTATCACAAGATTTTTGGGCGATCGACTCAAAACACTAAAAATTTCTAAAACAAAAATAAAAGAAAAGTGAAAATAAAACTATAACCGTCGGGTTGCCTCCTGACAAGCACTCGTTTAAGGTCGTGAGCTCGACCCCCTATGATTTTCAATTAATGCGGGATGTTTGGTGCATATGGGATGCACCCGTCAAACTTTCCGGGGAGAACGCTTGGATTCGGAAGTTGCGGCGGCGTGTTCTCCCTCGGTGGTCTCCCGTCTCGAATAGTGTTGGGGGGAGGCTCCCCCAAGCTAGCATTTGCTCCGGTCCTCGGTTTCACCGGTGACGCCGATTTCTGTATCGGCGGAGCTTTCTTCGGAGACTTCAATTTCGAGAGCTTACAGAGCTCTCGAATCCTTGCGACATCAGCGTCGCCTTCATCAATTTCGGCGGAGAAGTCGGGGGAATCATTTTTCTTCTCATCTTGGCCTAAATCCGGGCCTTCCTCGAAATCCTCTTTAAATAGGGCGCCGATCGAATGGGGGATCGCCTCCTCAATTACCTCGTCAAGGAGGTCCATGTAGTCTAGCTCCTCGTGGTAAGGCATGTGTTTCATTGCCTTAGGAATATGAAGCTCCACCTCGATGTTGTCGACGTTCAATGTTAGGGTACCTTCTCACACGTCGACAATGACACCGGCGGTGACGAGGAACGGGCGTCCAAGTATCAATGACGTATCTCCCTCCTCATTAACGTCCATGATAACGAAGTCACATGGCAAGCATATGCCCCCCGGGACTTGTAGCGGGATGTCCTCGGCGATTCCTACCGGCCTTGTTATCCGTCCATCGGCTAATTGTATCCGCATGTCGGTAGGTTTCAACTTCGTCCCAGTGTTTAGCCTTAGGAACATGGAGAGAGGCATGAGGCTTACACTAGCCCCTAAATCCACCAACGCCTTTTGTAGAGGGACTCCACCCAAGGTGCAAGGAATTCGAAAACTCCCCGGGTCTTTGAATTTGGCCGGCTCCTTCTCTCTCTTGGTGAACCAAGAGCCCTCCTCGGCGAGCATAATCTTTTCCTTCCACTTTCCCCCGAAATCAAATCCTTTAAAAATTTAGCATATGTGGGGATTTCCACGATGGCGTCGAGGAAAGGAATGTTGAGGCTAACCCCTCTCAGATACTCAAGAAACTTTGCTAGCCTTTTCTCCATTTTTGCTCTAGCAAGCCTCTGGGGGAATGGGACCGGTGGCATGAAGCGCCTCTCCTCAATCAATTGCTCCGCTCTAGATTTCTCCTTTTCTTGCGGCTCTTTCTCCCTCTCAACTTCAACTACCGGCTCAATTGGCTCTTCATTCTCCTCCACGGGCTCCTCGGTAGGAATCATGGCGGGGGTGGTATCCTTCCCGCCTCTAGTAGTAACGGCAACCACGGCATTGATGTGGCCGGTGTTGCCCTGTGGGTTTTGCTCGGGTTGAGCCGGTAATTGTTGAGTATTCCGATGGAGCAACGCCAATTGCTCCGATATTTGTGCCACAACGGTGGTAAGTGAGTCTTGGCCTGCCTTCAAGGAAGCATTGACCTTCTTTTGCTCGACCATAAACTCCTCCACTCTAGCTTCGAAGTCGGATCGTTGTTGAGCTTGTGGAGGGTTTTGATTTCTCCACCCTTGATTGTATCCGGGCGGCCTATATGGTGGAACTTGTTGCTTTGGTTGAAAATTTTGTTGTGTAGGCCCCCTCGGTGGATAGTGTTGTTGTTGGGGTGGTGGTGGTGGTCGAGCTTGTTGAGGTGGCGGTTGTGGCGGGTTCAAAGCTCCTTCATTGTTGGCGTAAGAGAATCCGGGATGATTTCTTGCGGCCGGATTGGCCCAATATCCTTGGTTCCCCGCGACATATTGTACTTGCTCCAAGGCTCCTTCTCCTTGCTCTCCTCCCATATACATGGCTTGAGATTGGTCTTGCCAATCACACATTTGGTTGGTCGGTGCGGAGGTGGATGGGGCTCCTTGGGGCTCCGTGATAAACTTCTCCAATCTCTCCACTACCTTGTGGAGAGAATCAAACTTGCTTGTAAGCTCCGCTACGGCATTCGCCTCATAGATACTAGTCGGCTTTAAGGAGGACGTAGAGTGTCCTCGCTCATCGCCCCATTGTTGATTGTTTGAGGCCATCTCCTCAATTAGGGCCGTAGCTTCCTCGGGAGTCTTGGACAAAATAGCACCATTTGCCGCGGCATCAATAATTTGTTTGGTCCCCGGTTGGAGACCATTGTAGAAGCTATGCACTAGCTCCCAATCTTCTATGCTATGGTGCGGGCATTGATGCTGCAGATCCTTAAAACGCTCCCAAGCCTCATAGAGCGTCTCTTGGGGTCCTTGCTTGAAGGACATAAGAGCGCTCCGAATCTTCACCGTCTTGGAGGGCGGATAGAACTTGTCAATGAATGCGCTCGCCAACTCGTCCCAAGTGGTGAAAACACCCTCAGCTTGCGTCCTCAACCAATAAAGCGACTTGTCCTTTAGTGTGAAGGGGAAGAGACGCAGTCTGATGGCATCGATGGAGACCCCCATCATCTGAAATGTGGCGCACTTCGACAAAAATAGCTGGATGTGGTAGTGGGGATTTTCATGGGCATTCCCATGAAATGGATCCTGCTGCATCAGAACCACTAGTCCAGTCTTCAGCTCAAAGTTCTTGTCAGCCGCCAACTCCGGCATGGCAATGGATGAGGTCGTAGAAGAGGTCTTAGGCCGAAGCCTATCTCGAATAGAAATAATCCTCTCCATTCTTACCGCTAATTGTTCCGCAGTTTCCGGGTTGGTCATAAACCTCCCTTCCGGATCTTGTCTTCTCTCCGCTCTGATTCTTCGCGCAGTACGCTCAATCTCGGGATCAAATAATATAGCTTCAGGGTCCGCCGTTGATCTCGTGTTCATGCACAGGAAAACAAAGTTTCAAAGAAGTGATTAGCACAATGGAAGGGTTAGGTAAAAAAAATAAAGAAATAAAAACAAAAAGAAAGAAATAGCTAGGGTGGTAAGATCAAACGCAATCGCCTCCCCGGCAACGGCGCCAAAAACTTGATCGCTCCGGAATGTAACCCAAAAGTACGACCGTGTAGTTTTACCACAAGCGCACGGTGTAGCGGCGAGCGGGTTATCGAACACAGGGAGGACGAATGAAAGTGCTTGCTCCAATCAACCTGGCTATTTAAGAACAGAAAAGAGAGAATTTGCCTTTGGCGTTCCTGTCACAATCGTCGGACAAAGTACGAAGATATCAAATCAAATAAAGAACGTCTAGGGAATGGGGAATCCCCGCTACTCACCGTATCTCGTAAATGTGGTTCATTGGTATAAAAATTGCTAGAATAAAATTTTGGATGAACTAGTTGCAACTGAATGTAATACCTAGCTCACGCTCTCGCACTGTTGCCGGTCTATAGCTATCCTAGGTTCGGGTCCAATCTCTTGCAAACCCTAGCCTAGGCAAGCTAGCATTAGGATCAACATCATCGTTCAATCGCGCCCCGGGCCCACTCTCGTGCAAACTCGGGCCACGACCTAGGTTGGGATAGTTCCTACCCGTCCAATCTCTTGCAAACGGGTATCGGCACGGAATTGCAACCGGAAACCCTAGTATTGGTCCAATCTCTTGCAAACCGATACTACGGAAATTCGATTCCAACCCAATCCAGATTTCTAGGGTTTCCTATCGAATTGGGATCCAATCTCTTGCAAATCCCAATCGGTATGAACTCCTAGCCATCCGTAGTAAATCGATCCCAATCTAACCCTAATAGCAATTCTAGCAAAATTTCTACCAATTCATCACAAATCTGAAATTGGGCTCGTAGGGTTCATCCCCACGCCCCAAGACGTGGAGACTACTCACAATTCATAGCGCAAACACAAAAATAATCAATGAAATTAACAAGAGAATTCATCACAATATTGAGATAAGCAATAAAAATAGTATTTTTAGAGGAGAGAGACACAAACCAATGGAGTTCTTCAAATAATCCAACAAAAATCAACTTTTGTCTCCTCTCCAATCACAAGAATAAAGCTAAAAAGTTAATCTAAAAAGCTGCAAAAATCTAAGGAAAAAGCTCTCTAACCTAGGGTAAAAACAGGGGTTAAATACCCCCCAAAATCGTCCAAAAAACTCTGACCAAAATGCCCCTGCGCAGCCTGAAATCCGCAATTTTCGCTACAGGCAGCGCGTCGCACTCGGCCGAGTGACAAAAGTCGCTCGGCCAAGTGAGAAACCCTGTAAATTTCCAGTAAGTCTGGGTCTTCGGGGGTCTTCACTTCGGGAGTCGCTCGGCCGAGTGAGTTGTCGTCACTCGGCCGATGGCTTCTTAGTACTCGGGCGGTCGGCATTTGCCACTCGACCGAGTGGGTCTTCTGAAGCTCAAGCAGACGAAAAACAGTAAGTTGGCGATTTTTGAATGGCTTCGTCTGAGCGCCACTCGGGCGGACGGGGTCTCGTCACTCGACCGATGTGGCTTCCGTCGCTCGGCCGAGTGCACACATGAAGCGTGTCCGATCAGGTCGGCCGAGCGGTGTCTCGCTGGTCGGCCGAGTGACTCCTTCACTCGGCCGAGTGGGACACCAAAAATGCCCAAACAGCTTGTTTTGACCTCCTCGTTGCTCCTGCGACGTTCTTTCTTCTTCCTCTCCTCTCCAATGGCAAAATACCCCTCGGGGAGGTCATCGGTGACACTCTGGAGTAGGCGCATCTCGAGATCACTCCAAATCGCTCCAAATCACCTGAAATGCGACAAAAACAACAAATCGTGAAAAGCATCGCAATATCGTCGATATATCGTGAAAAACATGATTTGAGCGATCTAAATGGCATGCAAACATGCGGGAAAAAAGTGTAAAATAAGGAGTGATCAGTAACCCCCTAGGAACTCTATGTCAGGAGGGAATGTCCAATCAGCCACATGAACGATAGACATACGACCAGGGTTGGGTAGAATGGTGTAAGGAGCAGGGGGTGACCGTAGTAGAAGGTGAAACAACCGTCGGGTCGAGGCTTGATCATATGTGTGTGCCACAGGACATCAAGATCTAGACGTGTAGGTGACGTGTGCCCCGGCTTACTATCCGCAAATGGCCGTGGGACCTGCGTGGGTGTTTAGAAATTTGTAACCGCAAGCGCACGGTGTTGTAGTGTGGCTTGGGGGTCGAACACAGGGAGGCTAGGATGTGCTTGAGTCAAGGAGGACCAAAATCACCCTGTAGGCGATCTAGCCCGAATCGGTAAATGGTTGTCACGGAAAGGAATGAAAGGTATGAACAATAAGAAAATAAACCCGGGACTTTGGTTTCCACTCCGACGAGCGACTCTCACCGATACGGCCTACGAGTATGGATAGCGATCGGAATTAGGGTCTAATGGTGGGACGTTGCCTCTGAAAGTGGTACCCGGCATCCCATGGGCCCGATATTCCGGTCAGTGCCCAGGATGATACACCGGACTTCCCGGATTCGATCAGTGGGCACTCCCGTGTCCATTAACACTGATCGATTCCGGGAGCACTAAGCTCGCAACGATAACTCCCAACGTCTCATCCTGCCGCTCCCGTGTGCTAGTATTCGGCGTCTACGCTAAGGGCGTGAGCTATGGCTAGGGAGTCAACCGCCAAGTTTATTCCCCCTTGGCCCAACGGTCAATGGCGGTCTTTTTCCTGCCGATGACAATGAAACACCCCGCGTAACTGTTAGATTCCTAATCCCTATCGATTTCCTAACCCTATGGACGCATCGGGGAGAGCCCCCGAAGGGGTTTCCACCAAAATCCCAGATTTGGGAACTACTCACAAAAATCCATTAAAAAGCGATCTAAATGAAAATTAACCGTTGGAATCATAATCAGACGATTGGAATGCGGAAGTAATAGAGTAATTAAGACAATACTAAAATTTGAGAAAGATCCGAAAACTTACAAAAGAACAGTAATTACAGCCGTCACAATGGGAGAAAACAGTAAAAACTAGCAGCTCCCCGTTTCTGGAACCCTAGGGGTTCTATTTATAGACTCTCGTATCACCCGATCGGTTGACAAGTCAACCGATCGGGTGATCCGTTACAGATAATGAACAGAAAATGGCGAGCTTTCACCCGGTCATATGAACCGGTCGGGTGAGTTCTTGGAGTGACCGGTTGGATCTTGGCACCATCGGGTGAAGCGATCGGTTGGGTGCCCGTGTCTTCAGCTCCTCAGCATCAGCTACAGATGAACCGATCGGGTGAGAATCACCCGATCGGTTGGAATTCTGCTCAAAAAGACAGAGAATAGGCCCCCGCTGAACCGGCCTGTGAACCGGTCGGGTGACTTTCACTTGAGCTCCGGCTGAGACCGGGTGGTGCACGCGTGCATCACCCGATCGGTTGGAGATGATCAACCGACCGGGTGAGGGGCTGAAAGATGTATTCTTTGACGTTTGACCCCCTGGATCACGCGTGACTCCTCCCGTTGCCCCGGGGACTTGAGATATCGTCGTTAAACGTCCCCTACGCGGTCGATCTCCTGTAAACATGGAAAAACAAAGAAAAGTGAAAGAAAACGAGAAAATACGAGAAAACGAATAAAAGACGACAGAAAAACACGGAGAAACACAAAAGAAAACGTGTGTGAATATATAAAATATAAACGCACGTCAAAATCCCCCAAGCTGAACTCTTCCTCGTCCTCGAGGAAGACGAGTGAGAGTAGGAGCTCGGAGGGAGAAAATAGAGAGGAAGAAAGAAAAAGAAAACTCTATATCCTAGATCGTCCGTCAGAGCTAACAAAATCAAAAACGACACACCAAGCAAGCAAACGTCAAATCACATCACCAAACCCAGGAAAACGAGTCCAAACAAGTGCCGTGGGCCCATGCGGTGAAGCGCGAGTGAGTGTGGTCGTGCGCTAGCAGTCGGTGCTTTCTACAATGTGCTATGAGCTCATATACGCAAATCCAGGAAGTGACCCAAATACCAATTCGAATTTGAAATTGCGGTGAATATTAGTTCAAGCATGCACGAGAAGAGTATAAGAAGTGAAGCGTATCATGCATCGGGGACTCCACAACTAGGGTCAAGGAAATCACGCCACTATAGCCTAGATACTAGCTAAAAAGGTCATAAGCCAAGTGTTTTCGAAAACGATGGGGGTTGAGATGATGTGGAGAAGGACACTCGGTGCAAATTCTCGCCTTCCCTTTATTCTCGGCAAGTAGGAAAATATTCACACGGGAATTTTTTTGGGTTTTGGGTATATATATATATATATATATATATATTTGCTTTTTGGCTATACAATTTTTCTTCTTTTCTTTCCTCATCTTTTTGGGTTTTTCTTTTCTTTTCTCCTTTTTTGGATTTTTGGGGTTTTGGCTATACACATGTGTACTCTCCCAAGTGGGAGAACGGTACACGACGAGGGGATTTGCACCAAGTAAAACAAAAAAGAAGTCGAAATCTAAACACTTGGGCAAAGGAAACTATTCTTGCTAAATAGAGCATAGGCTAAATGGGTTATCCTAGTCCTTAATTGTGGAATCCCGACGCATGCGAATTGAAATATACGATATAAATATAGCATGCATATAGTAGAAGCAAATACCGCATATTCAAATCGAAGCATGATAATCTAGGGGTCATTCCTGGACAGGTATATAAAGTAAAATCACCAAGTAGAAGCACATCAAATAGCTAGGCACGATGCACGACTCACAAAAAAGCTAAGTGGACCCACGATGCGTGAAATGCAAGAGGACTCGAAATCCTAGGGTTAGTGAGTGTGATTATCGATGCAATGCTAGGTGTGTGTGATTTTGTGGCGATTCATCATAGGGTTCATCTCCAGGAGAAAGAGCTAAAAAAAGAAGAGAAGAGGAAAAAAAATAATAAAATAAAAAAAACACGATGAAAACGACACAAAAACGAAAAAGAAGGACTCAAACGACGCACACAGTGCGACTCCCCCAAGCTGAAGCTTGCATTGCCCTCAATGCAATATGAGTGAGTACGGGAGGGCAATGAAGATGGGGGGAATACGCACTGACACAAAAAGAAATGAAAACGGGGAAAACGCAGAGATGAAACTTAATATAAAGAAAGATCAAAATCAAAATCAAACGACACGAAAATAAAAATAAAACCACATGACACGACACGACACTCAAAATGGGAAAAACAAGCACACACACACAAAAATGAGAAAAACAACAAAACACGACAACACACCAAAATAGACGTCCCCCAAGCTAGTCATGACAGTGCTAGCGAATAAAATGTGATCGTGAAATGCAGAAATATGCAAGGGGGAGTCAAAAACAAATAAGGTGAAATCAGAAAGCAGGAGAAGGTGAGTCCTCGTCCTCCTCGGAAGAGGGTGTGGATGGGTGGTCGAGGGAGGCTGGGGGTGTGCGAAGAAGTGGGGAAGAGGCGGAGGAATAGGGGCAGCGGTGGTGTGAACAATGGGAGGAGTGTCGGTGGAGGTGGGTGGTGGTGGTAGGAAGGCGATCAAGGCGGTGGTGAGAGGAATAGAAATGGGGGAAGAAGATGTGGTGGTGACGGTAGTGGGAGGTGGTGGGAGGGATCTGGAGCGCACCGGCAATTTCCTCCGACGCACATATGGAGTGATGGAGGAAGGGGGTAGCGTGGGTGCGATGGAAGTGGTCGGGAGGGGGGAAGTGGATGCCGGGATGGGATAGGATGAGGGAGGAGAAGAATGTGGTGAGGGGGGTGATGGATGTGGGGATGTGTGGGAGGGTGGAGGTGAGGAGTATTGGAGGAGTGGAGGACGTGGGGGAGTGAGAATCGGCCATTGGGGAGGAGAGGCAGGCGAAATGACGGCGGCAATGGCGATCGGACGAGGATGAAAACGAACGGGTGGTCGGGGGTTTATATAGGGTTTTAAGTCGAACCGATCGGGTGACTTGTCACCCGATCGGTTGACGGTTAGGTCAAAAATTCTTGCCGAAGAAGTGCTACAGTCGAACCGGTCGGTTGACTTGTCAACCAATCAGTTGGCCGCTCCACATATTTTCCCGAGAATTGAGGGCTGCTCACCCGATCGCCTCAACCGATCGCGCTCGAACTCAACCGATCGGTTGATATTCCCCAAAAATTTCCCGAGAGTTCTCCCCAACTCACCCGGTCTGTCACCCGGTCTCTTCATTCTTCAACTGATCGGTTCATTTAGGGACAGATCTCGGCTTGTATCTGATACATCCCAACCGATCGGGTGAGCTATCAATCGATCGGTTGGGGATTTGTTTCCTGCAAAAACCAACAGATTGTCTAAGTCCCCAAACGGAAGTTCTCGCGGCTGATTTTATTTATAAAAATAGATAAAATAAAGTAAAAAATAACACTAAAAGTGGGGAAAAAGTTTAGAACATGGGTTGCCTCCCATGAAGCGCACTTGTTTAACGTCGTTGGCTCGACGCCCGCAAGAGATGTTCACGGTGGTTGATACGGGTGATGCCCGAAGTTCGGCATCTCTTCTTCATTGGAGCTGAAGGCTTTTGGAGTAGTTAGCGACTGGAGAAAGATTTGCTCGACTATCCTCTCCTTGTTCTTGGGATCCGGGGGCTTCTCTTTCGTATTGGCGCTTATCGCCATCTTCTTTAGGATCCGGACCTCGTCTTTAGTGAGGCCCATGGGCTCTTTCCCCGTTCTCCTCACAGGAGGAGCCTTCGGGAACTCGGGAGGGGTCGTTCTTGCTGCACTCGCTTTCCCAGCAGCATCATTGTTCTTAGGTCCGTCTCGGTCTTCTGAATCCCCCAAGTCATCGGGGGGGTTTCTTAAGAGAATCTCCTAGGAGCTCTCTTCAGCAGCTTTTTCTTCTTCTACCTCAAGCAAATTACACCGAGGGTCATCTGGGGGATCAGGATACTTCATGGACAACCCCAGATCAAATTCAACTTTTTCTCCGCTGACGTTTAGAGAAAGTTTTCCGTTCTTCACATCAATCAAAACGCCAGCAGTGGCCATGAAAGGCCGTCCCAGGATGATGGGAGTGTGTGCGTCTTTAGGCATGTCCATGACTACGAAGTCCACTGGCACATGCACCCCTTTTACATTAACGGGGAGGTCATCCACAATTCCCACAGGATATTTGACCGACCGGTCAGCTAGTTGTAGGGTCATACCGGTGGGCTCCAAATCACACATTCCTATCCTTTTATACATCGACAAGGGCATCAAACTTACACTCGCTCCGAGATCGACGAGTGCACGATGAATCTTTACTGCCCCGATTGTGCAAGGAATTGAGAAGCTCCCCGGGTCTTTAAGTTTCGGCGGATTTACCCTCTGGATGAGAGCGCTACATTCCGCCGTCAACACTACTTTCTCCTTTCTAGACCCTCTCGTCACCAAATCTTTCAGGAATTTTGCATAGGAGGGGATTGTTTCGATTGCTTCCAGGAAGGGGATTTGCAAGCTCAGGTCCTTGACCATGGCAAAGAACTTGCCATATTTCTCGTCGATTTTGGCCTGAGCTAACCGTTGTGGAAATGGCACAACGGGTTTGAACACTTTCGGGCTCCCTTCATCGTTCTTCTTCTTCTCTTCTTCAGAGACTCCCTCCGGAGTCGTAGGATTTGATGACGAAGCACCGGCATCGTTTGATTTTTCGATCGGTCGCTCAACGACCAACGGTGCTTCCGGTCTGTTAGGGGGCACTCTAGTAGGGATTTGTGTCCCGCTTCTTAGAACGATAGCGGACACATTTACGTGCTCGTGCACGAGTGCCGACGTTTGGGTTGCTCCCCTCGGGTTCACCTCCGGTTATGGCGGCAATTGGTTTTGTGACCTTGAAAGGTTCGCCACTTGTAACCCCAGCTGGGTTACTTGGTCCGTGAGGGCCCGCTGACCTATTTCCAGCTTTTGATTGATCTTCTCCTGGTTGGTTATATATTGAGTCAAGAGAGACTCAACCGGAGAGACGGCCCTCTGTTGGCCATACTGCTGCTGCTGCTGGATTGGCTGCTGATTCCTGGGGGCATAAAATTGTTGCTGAGGTTGCTGCTGATATGGTTGCTGCTGAATCTGACTCTGCTACGGCCTAGCCGGCTGATATGTTTGTTGCTGCGGCTGCTGAGGCGGCGAGGGCTGGAATGGTGGCCGGTAACTGAAGTTTGGGTGGTTCCGGTTGTTTGGAGAGTAGCCCGGGTTGGAATTGGTCCTTGGTAGATACGGCGCATTTCCTGTGGGGTTGTAAAATAGTGCGCTCGCCTGATCCAACGGTGGTGAGATGGCACCACCGTCGAATTCCCCAAAGAATTCGGATTCTACCGCTGAAATTTGCTGTGTACCGGCCCCACCGGCTCCTACCATTAGTGCGGAGATCTGGGTCGAAAGCAAGTCGAACTTGCTTGAAAGTTTGTCGACGTCCTCGACTCTGTGTATACCCCCAGACCTGGGTGTGGCTCTCTCGTCACACCACCGCTCATTGTTGGACGCCATATTTTCCAGAATATGTCCGGCATCTTCCTCGCTCCTAGACATGAAGAAACCCCCAGCCGCGGCGTCCATAGAAGATTTCAGGTCATCCCTCAACCCATTGTAGAACAGATTAATAATCTGCCACTTCGGAAGCTCATGGTGAGGGCATCTTCTTTGCATCTCCTTGTACCTCGTCCAAGCTTCATGCAAGGACTCGTGGCTGGCCTGGGAGAAGGAGGAGATCTCACTCCTCAACTTCATGGTCTTCCCCGGAGGAAAGAACTTCGTCAGAAAAGCGTTGGAGAGCTTCTCCCAGGTATTGAAAGTGTTGGGGTCCTTCCCCCTTAGCCATTGCTTGGCTTTGTCTCGCAAAGAGAAGGGGAACAGCTTCAGACGGATCGCCTCAGTCGTGACACCATTAATCCGGAAGGTGTCACATTTCTCCAAGAAGGAGTCTAGATGCTCGATCGGGCTCTCCATGGGTGCACCCGCAAACTGATCCTGCTGGATCCATGTCACCAAAGACGGCTTTAGCTCGAAGCTTTGGGCCGCAATAGCTGGAGAACGGATGGCGGAAGTGGACTCGATAGATGGCATCGAGTACTCCAACAGGGACTTGTGAGGCGGGGTGTTCTCCTCCATGGATTCGGGATCCTCTCTTCTTCGCTTCTCAGTGGCCAAACGCCTAAGGGTGGCGTTAATCTCTGGATCGAGGGGAATCAAGTCGTCAAGACTTCTTGAACTTCTGCGCATGAAAAACAACAAACACCTGTGAAGCGACAAGTGGGAAAGAAACAGATAAGATAAGAAATAAAAATAAGAAAAATAAAATGAAAAGGAAAAAGGGAGAATGCGAAAATTATCGCGAGGTAGGGATGAGAGCTAGACACTAGGGTTCAAAAGATCCTAAAATAACAAGCACGTTGCCTCCCCAGCAACGGCGCCATAAACTTGACGTGTGTCCCGGCTTGCTATCCGCAAATGGTCGGGAGACCCGCGTGGGGGTTTAGAAATTTGTAACCGCAAGCGCACGGTGTTGTAGTGTGGCTTGGGGGTCAAACACAGGGAGGCTAGGATGTGCTTGAGTCAAGGAGGACCAAAATCACCCCGTATGCGAGCTAGCCCGAATCGGTAAATGGTTGTCACGGAAAGGAATGAAAGGTATGAACAATAAGAAAATAAACCCGGGACTTTGGTTTCCACTCCGACGAGCGACTCTCACCGATACGGCCTATGAGTATGGATAGCGATCGGAATTAGGGTCTAATGGTGGGACGTTGCCTCTGAAAGTGGTACCGGCATCCCATGGGCCCGATATTCCGGTCGGTGCCCAGGATGATACACCGGACTTCCCGGATTCGATCAGTGGGCACTCCCGTATCCATTAACACTGATCGATTCCGGGAGCACTAAGCTCGCAACGATAACTCCCAATGTCTCATCCTGCCGCTCCCGCATGCTAGGATTCGGCGTCTACGCTAAGGGCGTGAGCTATGGCTAGGGAGTCAACCGCCAAGTTTATTCCCCCTTGGCCCAACGGTCAAAGGCGGTCTTTTTCCCGCCGATGACAATGAAACACCTCGTGTAACCATTAGATTCCTAATCCCTATCGATTTCCTAACCCTATGGACGCATCGGGGAGAGCCTCCGAAGGGGTTTCCACCAAAATCCCAGATTTGGGAACTACTCACCAAAATCCATTAAAAAGCGATCTGAATGAAAATTAACCGTTGGAATCATAATCAGACGATTGGAATGCGGAAGTAATAGAGTAATTAAGACAATACTAAAATTTGAGAAAGATCCGAAAACTTACAAAAGAACAGTAATTACAGCCGTCACAATGGGAGAAAATAGTAAAAACTAGCAGCTCCCCGTTTCTGAAACCCTAGGGGTTCTATTTATAGACTCTCGTATCACCCGATCGGTTGACAAGTCAACCGATCGGGTGATCCGTTACAGATAATGAACAGAAAACGGCGAGCTTTCACCCGGTCATATGAACCGGTCGGGTGAGTTCTTGGAGTGACCGGTTGGATCTTGGCGCCATCGGGTGAAGCGATCGGTTGGGTGCCCGTGTCTTCAGCTCCTCAGCATCAGCTACAGATGAACCGATCGGGTGAGAATCACCCGATCGGTTGGAATTCTGCTCGAAAAGACAGAGAATAGGCCCCCGCTGAACCGGCCTGTGAACTGGTCGGGTGACTTTCACTTGAGCTCCGGCTGAGACCGGGTGGTGCACGCGTGCATCACCCGATCGGTTGGAGATGATCAACCGACCGGGTGAGGGGCTGAAAGATGTATTCTTTGACGTTTGACCCCCTGGATCACGCGTGACTCCTCCCGTTGCCCCGGGGACTTGAGATATCGTCGTTAAACGTCCCCTACGCGGTCGATCTCCTGCAAACATGGAAAAACAAAGAAAAGTGAAAGAAAACGAGAAAATACGAGAAAACGAATAAAAGACGGCGGAAAAACACGGAGAAACACAAAAGAAAACGTGCATGAATATATAAAATATAAACGCACGTCAGTAGGTCCTGCGGCAGAAGGCAAATCTCGGGGGATAACGATACCGAACTGGGGATATAAAGTAATGATGGTAATGAGGCCCCCGCAACAATACTTGCCCTTGCCGACGCGGCTAATCTCCAGTAATTTGTGAATAAGCCAAGCGCCGTCATGAATGGGAATGCGAGAGGCCTTGAAGGCGATTCAGTCATCACCACGAATAAAATCAAATGTCATAGCCCATAGAATAAAAAGGTCAGGGATGGTCACGGTACCTGACTCGTCCCTGGGAAAGAAAGTTCTAGATAAGATGTGGTGGGCTAGACGAAATACTGGGTGGATGATCGAGGAGGGCTTGGCCTTACCTCGAGTGTAATGGTCATGGAGGGTGAGGCGAAACCAAAATATATCGACATCGAAGTCGCGGTGATATTCATAAGGACAGATGATGTCGTCGCCTAGAATGGGGAAACCGAAAATGTTATTGTTTGTATCCAGGTGTGTGCGGATGTTTTGGTTTCGGACGTGAAAATCGACAATGGACCCCGCCTCACATTTGAGGGAGGATAGGAATTCTAGTGTGAGGGAGGGGTAAGACACCACTTGGGAATTTAAGAAAGCTATCCAACCTAGGTTAGCGAAGAGAGTCTTGACCTCGGAGAATACTCCGAGATCGATAAGAGTTTGGGCATGTGCAAACTTAGTGGATAGGTGTGAACGTGCGTCGAGTCTATCATAAAAATCTTGCTGGTCACGACTCAAGAAACGGTAACCACGCGGTCCCATCAATGGGTCCACAGGAAGGATAATTGGTTGGGGTTCGGGTTGTGTAGGCGGTGTAGGAGGAGGACGTGAACTAGGTGGACGTGTGGACTTCCATCTCTTGCGAGACGGCTCCTCCTCATGCATGATGGCTTACCCTTACCCTTGTCATTGGCCATGATAATGAGTGATGCAAGTGTATGCAAGTCTATATGAATGCACCAAAAGACGATAGAGCAAAAATATATAAATAGGGCAATATTAAAATGGAGCTCAAGAACGAATTTACCCAGTAGCAAAGTGAATCTTTGCTCACAAAACACCCTATACTGTGCAATTGATGGGAGTGTGAAGCCACGGCACCCCGATCCAAAAAAATTTCGAAATGGGGAAGAACGCTAGGGTTAGGGCGAAATTAGGGTTGAGGGAGAGTGGAAGAGAGTGGGCTTGATGGAGAGAGAGAAGGAGGGAGGTGATGAGATCGGTTGAGAGGGAGTGGAGATCGGTTTGGGGGAGGAGGATGGTCGATTAAGAGTTGGAGAAGTCGAAACGACGGAGGAAGATCGAAGTCGGGTGAGAGAAATGAATCGGGTGAAGCGGTGGGTTATTTATAGGGTTTAGGCGAACCGATCGGGTGAGATCTCACCCGATCGGTTGAGGCGATTTTCAAAAAAATCCTTTGGACGGCAGCTACAGGTGAACGATCAGGTGAGTTTTCACCCGATCGGTTGGCCGCTTCACAATTTTCCCGAGCGCACTGTTGACGTCACCCGAACAGTGACACGATCTCAACTCCAGCGAACCGATCGGTTGATTTACCCCGAAATTTCCCGAAAGCATTGAGGATTCACACGATCTGCCACCCGGTCAGCCATTTTTGCCAACCGATCGGTTGGATGATATTCAGACACGGGTCATCTTTAGATACGTCCCAACCGATCAGTTGATGGCTCACCCAATCGGTTGGGGGCTTGTTTCCTGCAAAATTTCAAAAATAGTCTAAGTCCCTTGACGAAAGCTCCCGTTGCTGAATTTATTCATCAAAATAAGGAAAATAAGCCTAAAAATAAAGATGAAAGTTTAGAACATGGGTTGCCTCCCATGAAGTGCTGTTGTTTAACGTCGTTTTCTCGACGCCTGGTAGATGATTTTCAAGGTGGCTGACGCAGGCGATGCCGAATGTTTGGCATCCCTTCAGATTTTTGAGTGGTGCCCATTGGTGTTGACAGTGGTGATAAGTAGACAAACTCAACGATCCCTCTGCTGGTGGAGTCCGGGGACTTCTTCCTTATATTGGCGTCTACCGCCACTCTTCGAAGTATTCGGATCTCACCAGCATTGAGCCCCATGGGCTCTTTTCCTTTTCTCCTCGTCGGAGCAGCCTTCTGAAATCCAGGAGGGGTCGTCACGGAGGAAAACATGTCTCTGGTAGCTTTCTCTTCTTCTACCCCAGCATGTTCCTCCAGGGTTCCCAAGCTATCAGGGGGATTCCTCGAGAGAATTTCCCAAGCTCCAGCTTCTACAGCTCTTTCTTCTTCAATGTCCAGCATATTGCAACCTGGTTCATCCGGAGGATGCTTCATAGATAGCCCCAAGTCAAATTCGACCTTCTGGTTTCCAACATTAAGGGATAGCTTCCCTTTCTTCACATCTATCAGCACACCAGCGGTGGCCATGAAGGGCCTCCTGAGGATGATCGGTGTATGAGCATCCTCCGGCATGTCCATCACAACAAAATCTTCAGGCACATGCACTCCGCTGACCTTTACTGGTAGGTCATCTACAATCCCCACCGGATACTTGACTGATCGATCTGCAAGTTGTAAGGTCATACCGGTGGGCTCAAGGTCGCCCATCCCTATCCTCCTGTATAGTGACAGAGGCATCAGACTGACGCTCTCCCCCAAATCGACGAGCACCCTATTAACTTTCACCTCACCAATCGAACAAGGAATAGAGAAGCTTCCTGGGTCTTTAAGCTTGGGCGGGTTCACTCGCTGGATCAGAGTGCTGCACTCCGTGGTGAGGACGACCTTTTCTTCTCTGGAACCCCTCGTCACCAAGTCCTTCAAGAACTTTGCATACGAAGGAATAGTCTCTATGGCTTCGAGGAAAGGGATCTGCAAGCTCAAGTCCTTGACCATAGCAAAGAACTTGCTATATTTTTCATCAATCTTTACCTTGGCAAGTCGTTGTGGGAAAGACACAACTGGCTTATAGACTCTTAAGTCCCCCTCTTCATTCTTCTTCTTCTCTTCCTCAGACACTCCCTCCGGAGTCATAGCCCTTGATGACAAAGCTTCGTCATCATTAGCTTTTTCAATTGGTTGCCCATCGACCAACGGAGCTTCAGGTTCCTTAGCGGGCACTCTATTTGGAAGCTGAGTGCCGCTCCTCAATACTATAGCAGACACGTTGGCATGATCGTGCATTAATGCCAACGTTTGATTCGGCCCCCTTGGGTTTACTTCTGGCTGTCCCGGTAATTGGTTATGCGCCCTTTGAAGGTTTGCCACATGCAACCCCAGCTGGGTTACTTGGTCGGTCAGGGCCTTCTGTCCCATCTCCAGCCGCATATTAATCTTCTCCTGGTTGGTGATATACTGGGTCAAGAGGCTCTCGACTGGGGAGATGACTCACTGCTGGCCATATGGCTGCTGCTGCTGCTGCATGGGCTGCTGGTTCCTGGGGGGGATACTGCTGGTACATTTGTTGGGACTGCTGTTGTTGCTGGAACTGCTGCTGTTGCTGCCGAGGCGGTTGATATAATTGTTGTTGCGGCTGCTGGGGCTGTTGATAATGTGCCCTATAGCTCAGATTGGGGTGGTTCCTGTTATTGGGAGAATAAGCCGGATTTGAGCTAGTCCTTGGTGGATATGGCGCATTACCCGTCGGGTTGAAGAAAAGTGCGCTAGCTTGATCCACCGGTGGTGAGATATTACCACCCTCAAAGTCTCCCAGGACTTCAGCTTCCACCGCCGATACTTGTTGGGTGCTAGCACCACCAGCTCCTATCATAAGCGCCGAGATCTGAGTCGATAGAAAATCGAATTTTCTAGACAATTTGTCGACGTCCTTGACTCTATGAATGCCCCCATATCTGGGCGTGGCGCGCTCATCACACCACCTCTCATTATTTGATGCCATGTTTTTCAAAATGTTGCCGGCATCTTCCTCGCTTCTAGACATAAAGGACCCCCCAGCCACGGCGTCCATCGAAGATTTCAAGTCATCCCTCAACCCGTTATAGAACAGATTAATTATCTGCCATTTTGGAAGCTCGTGATGAGGGCATCTCTGCTGCATCTCCTTGCTTCGTGTAGGGACTCGTGGCTGGCTTAGGAGAAGGAGGAGATCTCACTCCTCAGCTTCTCGTCTTCCCCGGGGGAAAGAACTTAGTCAAGAAAGCATTCGAGAGCTTCTCCCAAGTATTGAAGGTGTTCGGGTCCTTTCCTCTAAGCCATTGCTTGGCTTTATTACGCAGAGAGAAGGGGAATAGCTTCAGTCGGATAGCTTCAGTTGTGACACCGTTGATCCTGAATGTGTCACACTTCTCCAAGAAGGAGTCCAGATGTTTAATAGGGCTCTCCATGGGTGCCCCTGAAAATTGATCATGTTGGATCCACGTCAATAACGATGGCTTAAGCTTGAAACTTTGTGCCGTAATAGCCGGAGGTTGGATGGAGGAGGTGGACCCGATGGATGGCATCGAGTATTCCAGCAGGGACTTCTGCTGTGGGGTATTCTCCCCCATAGTTGCAGACTCTTCTCTTCTTCTCTTCTCTGCGTTCAGACGCCTCAGGGTGGCGTTGATCTCTGGATCTAAAGGAATCAAGTCGTTGAGACTCCTTGTATTACTGCGCATGAAAAATTACGAACACCTGTGAAGCAAGTATGGGATAGAAACAGATAAAAATAGAAAATAGAAAATAGAAAATAAAAATGAAAAAGTAGAATGCGAAAATTATTGCGAGAAAGGGATGTGAACTAGACTCAAGGGTTCGTTGGGTCCTAAATTAAACAAGCACGTTGCCTCCCCGGTAATGGCGCCATAAAGCTTGACGTCCCCTAGTTTTGATGCATACAAGTGCAATAGGATTGGGGATACCAGATTTAAATATTTATACCGCAAGCGCACGGTGTTGTAGTGTGGCTTGGGGGTCGAACACAGGGAGACATGTGTTGTGCTTGTGTCAAAGAGGAACCGGTTCACCCTATGGGTGAGCTAGCCCGAACGATCGATGGTTTGTCACAGAATGTAAATACAGAGGATAGACGATATAAAAGAAAACCTAGGACTTCGGTTTCCACCCTATCATGTGCTCTCACTATTACGACCGACGGATAGGAATACAATTGGATTTAGGATTTAGTGGTGAGACGTTGCCTCTAAGAGTGATACCTAGCATCCCATGGGCCCGATATTCCGGTCGGTGCCCAGGATGATACGCTAGGACTACCTGGGTTCGATCGGTGGGCATTCCCATGTCCATTAACACCGGCCGACTCCGAGAGCACTAAGCTCGCAACGATAACTCCCAACATCTCATCCTGTCGTTTCCACGCGCAAGGATTCAATGTCGACGCTAAGGGCGTGAGCTGTGGCTAGGGAGTCAACCGCCAAGTTTATTCCCCCTTGGCCCGACAGTCAGAGGCGATCTTTCTCCCGCAATGACAATGAAACACCCCACGTAACCATCTAAATTCCTAATCCCTATCGAATTCCTAGTCCTATGGACGTATTAGGGAGAACCCATGAAGGGGTTTCTACCAAAATCCCAGATTTGGGAACTACTCACAAATCATAGCTAAAAAGCAATCTAAATGAACATCAACGGTAGAAATCATGATCGAGCAAGTGAAATGAGATAGTAGCAATGCTATTAAGATAATATTAAAGTTTGAAAGCAATCAGAAGACTTACAAAATGCAATAAAATTCCAGCCGTCACCGTACAAGAAAAAGACAAAAAAACAACCACTCCGTTTTCAGAACCCTAGGTCAACTATTTATACAAATCGCGGCCACTCGATCGGTTGAAGTATCAACCGATCGGGTGAGCTGATTGGCACTTCAGCATCGATGTTCAAAACTTCAACTGCTCACTTGGTCCGACCGGTTGGCATCTCTGGGTCGTCGCTTGGAGAGATGCAGCATCAGGTGAATCGATCGGTTGAGTATTCAACCGATCGGTTGGAAATATATCCAAAAAGACAAAGAGATCTGTCGATTTCACATTATCAGCGAACCGGTCGGTTGAGCTCTCCGGGTCATCGTTTGGAAAATTTAGTTACAGATGAACCGATCGGGTGAGATGTCACCCGATCGGTTGGAATTCAGCTTCAAATAGTCGAGAGCTCTGTTGGATTCAATCGGTCGACGGACTGGTCGGTTGAGCTGCACCTCACTTCAGCCTCCATCCGGGTGAGATACGCGTGCATCAACCGATTGGTTGGCTGTGTCCAACCGATCGGTTGAAGGCTGAAATATGGCAATCTTCATCGTTTGACCCCCCCTGGATCGCGCGTGACTCCTCCCGTTGCTCCGGGGGCTCATGATATCTTCATTATACGTCCCCCAACGCTGGTAATCTCCTGCATATACACAAAAACACGAAGAAGTGAAAGAAAACTAGAAATCACAAGAAAATGGGTACGGGACGACGGAAAACAACGGAAAAGCACAAAGAAGACGTGCGTGAATATATAAAATATAAACACACGTCACTGGATGCCCTTTAGAAGTTTCGTGAACTTTGAAAACCTCTTCTCCATTTTAGCTAAAGCTAGCCTATGTGGATATGGCGGAGGGGATCGGCTTCCCTTGTCCCTTGCAGCATTCTTAGGAGATGGCTCACCGGAACTAGTTGCATCTTCCCTTGGTGCCGGTGTGACGGTGGGTATGGCGGAAGGTAAATCCGCCCTCTCTCCGTTCACGATAGGATCATCTGTATCCTTATCCTCATCATTGCCCATAGTGGCATTCTCAATTATGACTTGCTTTTTGTTTGAGACCGGCACCATCACAGCGTCAGTTGTCCGTCTTCCACGCGTGGTAACGGAGACCACGGCATTAGCTTGAGCCCTCGGATTCGGCTCCGGTTGCGAAGGCAACCTCCCTTGATTCTTAAGTAACTGGGACATCTGACCCCTCAGCTCATCAAGCGACGTGTTTATGTTCTTGAATTGAGTAGACGTGTCTTGGTTGAACCTGACTTCTTCGCTCATGAACGTCTTTAAGGTGGTCTCCAGATTGGAACGCGGCGGCATTGGTGCATAGCCTTGCGGGGACAGGCGATTAAATTGGTAGCCTGGTGGTCGATACAGTCCAGCTGGCTTAAATCTGCTCTGCTATTGATGTGGTGGATGTCCTTGTTGTTGTTAAGGAGGGGGTAGTGGCCTTTGAAACTGTGGAGGTTGCAACCCTCCACTTGGATTCCCATACGAAAATCTGGGGTGATTCCTTGCGGCCGGATGTTGCCACTGATTTTGCCCATCCCCTTGGACATACTGTACCGACTCAGATGATTTGGCTCCTTCATAATGTCCCTCATTGGGAACGTAGCCTTGCTCTCCGTATTCCTCTGAAGGATGATAGGTTGGGGTGCCGGTAGTTGTTGGGATGGTTTCCAACCATTTCTTAATTCTAGCCACCTGTTTACACAAAGTCTTAATGTGAGAATCGAGGTGGCTAACAGCTTTTACCTCAGGGGTCTTGGTGATAATGGTGCGCTCCTCACTCCACTGTTGGTTATTCGTCGCCATATGCTCAAGTAGATTGATGGCTTCCTCAGGTGATTTGTCCAGTAGGGCTCCTTGTGCGATGGCATCAATTATCATCTCCGTGCTAAGTTACAGCCTGTTGTAGAAGCTTTGTACCAGATCCCAGGACTGGATCCCATGATGAGGACACTAATGCTGAAGGTCTTTGAACCTTTCCCATGCCTCGTAGAGAGATTCTTGCGGAAGCTGCTTAAAATTAGAGATGGCTTCTCTGATCTGCACCGTCTTGATGGGTGGATAGAATTTGTCTACAAAGGCAAGCGCCAGTTGCTTCCATGTAGTAAAGTGGTTGGACGAGTGGGCTCGTAGCCAATATGAAGCGTTATCCCTCAAAGTGAAGGGAAAAAGCCTTAGCTTAATGGCATCATCGCTCACATCTTTGGCTTTAAATGTATCGCACTTCGCCAAAAAAGTGTAGATATGATGGTTTGGATTCTTGTGCGGATGCCCATGGAAGGGATCCTACTGCATCAGATTTATGAGCCCGGTCTTTAACTCGAAGCTAGCTGCCGCCAGTTGCGGTCTCAAGATGGAGGAATTGTTTCTGAACCTCGGTTCATATGGTCCCGGATGGACCCGATGCGAGGTGGAGTGGCGGTATTTTCTGCCATTTGATCAGAGAGTGTCTGACTCCTCTTTGAGGCCCTGCAAGCTCTTGCTATTTTCTCGATTTCAGGATCGAATAGAAAGTCTTTATCAAAAGCCCCAAAACGAGTGATCATGCACAAGACAGCTCAGAAAAATACCATGAGTAGCAAGATAATAATTAAAAAGAATGAAAAGGGTGAAAAGATAAGGAATGTTGAGAGTTGCTAGCAAATTCTTCAAAATAAAAATAAACTGAGATACACCGTAACCGTCCCCGGTAACGGTGCCAAAAACTTGATCGACCCGAAACTAACTTCGAAACAATGTCGTTTACCACAAGCACACGGTATAGTGGCAAGCAGGTATCGAACACGGGAAACCGGTGCTATACTATCTATCTACTCCTAGGTTGAGTTAGCCTTGTGGGTTTATTGGTGGATGTGGAGTATGGAGGGTCGTAATGATGATGGATGCGAAGGTTATGTCACTCAATGTCGCAAACAAGGGATTCCACACAAAGAAAGAAAAAATAAAATATAAAAGATTAGGGCTTTAGGACTCACCACTAGGACCTGGTTGACTCGGAAAACGCGCACGGGGCACGCCTTCCACTCCCAAGCGTAGGAGTGTCAATGCAATATAAAAATAACCGGGGAGTACCGGGTCGGGTCACAGGGACAAGTTGTTCTACATTCACAAAATTGATCGATAATGAAAAATAAAGTGTTTTATAGCTACCTCAATTAACGATGGATGAGTAGGGAAGAGTGTGGTGAAACTAAAAATCTATCCTAAGTGGGTAGGGTTGGAGAGCCAAAGGGGAATTAGGATTGATAGGCGAGGAGAATGGGTTGTGGGTTCATTAAGATTGGCGTTAATTAAGCTCTAATTACCGCATATAACACAATCGGTCATCCGGCTAAGGAAGCCCAATCGGAATATTTAGCGTTCATGAACATGAAATTTTGCAATAGGGATGGATTTATTATCACGACACTAATCAAGTTAGGAGCATGGATTCATCTCGAATTGTGCCCTCTCGGGACTTAACCAATTAAAGTTGTGCCCTAATTATAACCCAACATTAGCATGAAAATAGGCAAGAGGCAATTAGGGCAAAAATTAACATCCAACCCAATGAATCACAACCCAAACACTTCAATATTACTCTATCATCATGAAACAAGGGATGGAATTCTCATTCACAAATTAACCCAAATTCATTACAATAGGGAGATATCAAAATACAAAGAGGAAGAGGAAAAATTTCACCCAAGCTTTCACCAAATGAGCCCTAGCCTCTTCCAATTTGCTCCTCCACCAAGCTTCTCCACCCTCCAATGGCCTCCAAGCTCCTCCCTAGCCCTTGGGGAAGAAGACTCCCCGCCAAGCCCTAGAAAAAACCAAAAAAACAGTAGCAAAAACGAACTAAGCCCTTGGAAAATGCCCTCTGGCGAAAAATACCCAGTTTCCCGCATTGCGGGTCGGATCCGCAAGAATCTGCACCCGCCCGCATCAATTTTCGCCCTCAGCATTTAACCCAAAGAAGTCGGGCCGGCCTCGCAAATTCCCGCAAAACTGGGGGGCGGGCCATAATTTTCCAGGGTGGGGGCCCGCCCCCCCCCCCAAGCACCCACTGAAGAGGCGCTCCTCAGCCATTCGGTGGGCACCGCGGGCCCCCCCGCTGTTCGTGTTCCCCGCTCTTGCGAGCGGGGGGCCTGATCGCCTGGCGGGCCGGCCCGCTGGGCGGAAAAAATGTTTTTTAAATTTTTTTTAATTAAGCTGTTGTGGCCATCTGGGCCGGCCAAGCGGGCCGGCACAGCTTATATATATATATTTTATATTTTTTGTTTTTAAAACTTTTCAGAATTCCAGAAATTGCTCCTTTGCTCCAAATAATCTCCCAAAAATACCTAGAAATCTTAGAAAAATCCAAGTAAATTCTGGAAAATCCCCAAGACTTCCAAGAGTACCTGAAAAATAGGAGAAGTGAAAATTAGTCCATATAATGACAAAATAAATATAATGGCTATTATAAAACACAATATTGACTTCCAAAATTCCATATAAATTATTCACATGCTCAAATACTTCCCAAACAATGGAGATATGATCAAAATAATAGCAAGAGCATATGAAAACTAGTGGGAAGCCAATAAAGACGATAAAACCCGTATTTTGTGCCAAGAATGAGAGTAAGCCCCTAAAATGATATGAAATGAAAATATACCCAAAAAGAGCACATTTAAGTCTAATCTTTAGCACAAAATGGGGGTAGTTAGGGGGGAAAATATGTAATTTATATCCCGAATGACACCCCCCAACTAGTTTTTTTGCTAGTCCCTAGCAAAATACGCGATAAATTCGGATAAAATTGAAAACATGCACCAACATCACGATATCATCATGGCATACTCCAAAATGGTATTTTCAAATGATTTCAAAGCCAATATACCCGATGTATGAAAATAAACAACAAATGACAATCTCCTCAATCCAATTCAAAGAAAAGTGAAGTAATAAGCACCGTATCACATTCATTAGGATATATCACGATGTCAAAATTTCAAATTTTCATGAAAATGGCCAAAACCAAAAGAAATTCCTTCTAAGTGGTGGGAGATGAGATTGCATCATTCATGAAGCTTATTCTTTCATTTATCATTCATTTTTCTTTTCTTTTCTTTTTTTTCTTTTTTTTTGTTTTTGATGTTTATGTTTTGCATTCACGCGATAACGCCATAGATGCAAACACCGGCACATTTGCATACACGCGATGACGCTATATATGCAAATGGATGGAATGATATCCTAAATCTCATTTTTGGCGTCCTCCCCAATGTTTCATGGGACACCGGCTACTCAATTCTATTAGAAAGAAACATTCACTTATACTAACTTTTTTTCTCATTCCAACATGAATTGGCAACCCATCCACCCACTCCTAAGAGGAAAACAAAGCATGCACAATTGGCCAAATCCAATCCAATTAAAAACTACATCATTCATCCCAACTCATGCAATTACTTACACCAAACTTTTCCCAAATTATCTCAAAGAGAGTATCACAACATATAAAATAGCTTCATACATGGTATATTAACATTTGAATCCAAATTGGAAAAGAAATGAAAACGTGCCAATCAAACATCGAGAAGTTGATACCAAAATGATAATCCGGAAAAATTGCATGGAATTAAAACATGTAGGGACTACATAAAGAAAGCGGCGTATGGACAAGGAGGCCAAATAAGATATGCAATGAAAATCATGAGATGAGGCGAAACATGGAGGGATCTCAAAAAAAAATTAACACCAAAATTCTAACAATTCTAAAGATTCTAACACTCTCCCCCCAACTTAAAATAAGCATTGTCCTCAATGATGGAAGAGTATCAGATCTTGGCAAAAGATCCTAGAAAAGAGAAAAAAATACGAAAGCAAACATGCAAAAGCAAACTAACTAAATTTTTATTTATTTACACTACTTAAAGGAAAGAATACACCTTAGCAAAAGGCGGATCTCGAATATATAACTGTGGTGGTAACTGCTCGATCATATCCTTTTGCTCCTCCGCCAGCTGCTTTGGAGCTAGGCCTCCACCGGCCTCCTTGGATTCCAGCAATGCAACTCCAAGCATCTCCTTTAGGTAATACGTGTCATGTGGGAGACGAGCTGCATCAATCCAAGTCATGTCCTCATGCCCTACAAAAACATTCCAAAACGGTTCGTCAAAACAAATAAAAGAATGTAAATGCAATGGACGACAATCTGAAGCAAATGTATATGGAAGTGAAAATTTGGCTTTAGAAATGCAAGGCATGAGATGGTGGGAACTTCCCTGAAAAATGTCGCTAGGTGTGGCATGATACTCTGCCTCAGGAGGATGTGGAAGTGGCTGCAGAGAGAAAACTGGAGTAAGAGGGAGCTCGGGCTCAATATATACCATCTCGCAATCCCCGTCGCTATCCTCTACCTCGACGTCAACATCAACAATCTCTGCGACACTCCCCACAAATGGTAACTGCTCCTGACAAATCTCCTCGATGACTGGAAAGTGCGCATCCTGAGGCGAGGGAAGTGACATCTGTGACAGGACTGGAGGTAGACATGTCTCGAGCAAATTCAAGCACGCATCATCCTCGTCATCCCGGAAATAGTTCATCTCAGTCGTCCTCCCTAAGTACTCAATCGCCTCAACCTGTGAAGCTAACTCTGAAGTGGATTGTGGCTCAGGCCCCATGGTGTCCTCAAACTGCTCGTGGCCATCATGCACATCTGCTTCATCCTCAACCTCAAAGTGAAAATGCATCGTGTCACCGTCGTGGTCGACATGCACTCCATCATCCGTCTCCTCCGACTCCTCAAAATATAATCTGTCAATATCCTCTACCTGGCTCTCATGCAACCCATCCTCCTGCTCTGCTCTGTATCCCATGGGGTCGCAAGAAAAAGAGCCCAAAGGTCGCTCCTCAGGCTGGTCCTGAACCTGCTGCTCTGCATCCTGAAGTAGAAACTGGGACTGGCCATCATCCTCATATCCAAGCGACGGCTCTCCAGATGGCATAGTCTGATCCCACCCTGTAAGGTCCCTCAGGTAACACCAGGAATCCTCGGTCGAATAATCAAAGAACTCTCCGCCACAGCTCATCTGCACCAAATCTCGCCCAGATGGCGATAACCCTGTGTAGAAGATCTGCAGAAAATGATCCTCGTGAAAGCTCTAGTGTGGGCACGCAAGCACCAAATCAGTGAACCTCTGCCAAGCCTGATGGTAGGCCTCCCACTCAGCCTGGATAAAGCTCGATATATGCTCCATAACCTGTCGCCCATGTACCTGCTCCAAAAAGATAGGCAAAAACACTTGGAGAAATTCAGCCTGAAACGACAACCAAGTAAAATGTGAGTCGAGAGACTATGAATCAAACCACAATCTAGCATCATCAAGTACATAAGAGGGAAAGAATCTAAAATATATGCAATCATCATCAAAATTCCCCACAAGACATGAATGCATCCACTCTTCAAAAATTTTAATATGTAAATGAGGGTTCTCCCACTCCGTGCCATGAAAGTATGGCGGAAGTGAGATATCCTCCAAATCAACGTCCAAAAAATCTGAAGAAGATGACATGTTGTTGTTTAAAAAAATTCACAAAAAAATGAAAATAAACAACCAAACGACTCAATAAGAGGAAAATAAATAAATGAAAAGACACACACTAAGAGATAGAAGTATCACACTAAAGCTTTCAAAATAGATTTAAAAATGCTAATAATAGAAACCGTTGTCCCCGGCAACGGCGCCAATTGGTTGACTCGAAAAACACGCACGGGGCACGCCTTCCACTCCCAAGCGTAGGAGTGTCAATGCAATATAAAAATAACCGGTGAGTACTGTTGAATATTGGACTCCCCGGATTCGGTTTTGGATGATGAGCAAACATAAATAATTCATGAACTAACAATTTGTGAGCGCAGTATTGGAGATCGTCGCCAATTTCACGAGAATATTCAAAGCGACATCTCAACACTTCCAAAAGCTCGTATTCAAGCCTAAAGCTTCGTTGAAGCTCATGCAACGCTTTGGAAATAATGAAGATTCAATCGAAGCTCTCAAAGACCGTTTATTAAGGTTTTATTTATAGTCTTTTAGTTTCGATTGATAGAATGTTAAGCCTTGAGTATATCTTACGTTTCTATCTTCATTTCGCTCATTTCGTAGCTCTAGGATTCTTGCACAAGTTCACTCTTATTTCCTCGAAGCGTCGCGCTTCGATTCGGACCTTGTTGTGCATGTTAGTTGGTACAAGAACAAGTACTGACCGACTAGATGGAGATCTAGTCGGTCGGCCACTGTTCTTGGACCGACTAGTTTCAGTCAGTTAAATCTTTGTTCTTTACTGTTTACAGTTAGTCGGTCTACGTTGACTCACCGACCGACTAGTTTGTGAACTAGTCGGTCAGTGATGCTTCTTTGACCGACTAGTTGTGATTTACTGTACATGCCAAATTTCTCCTAAGCTACTGTTTACCATTAGTCGGTCTAAGAACGTTTGATGACCGACTAGTTGACAATCTAGTCGGTCAACTTTTGTTCTTGGACCGACTAAGTCAACTTGCCTTCAGACTAGTTTTCTAGGTCTGAAATTCTATCTCTTCTCTGATCTGCTCTTAGTCGGTCCATGCTTTGTGACTGACCGACTAGTTGATGAACTAGTCGGTCAGTGATTGTTCTTTGACCGACTAATTCTCCCAGATTTCTTTCCGTTGGAGATTGACCTAACTTATGTTTTTGGGTTCCTATAAATACGAACCTAGGTCATTTCTATCTTGAATAGAGCTGCCATTAAGAGATTCATTGAGCCCTAAAGAGATAGCCATTCTCCCTCAAATCTAAAGCTCTCTTCCTCACAAGAAAGCCATTCTCTCTCATTTCTAGATCTAGAGAGAAGCTTGTTCTTGGTGAGCTCTTCAAGCTATTGCTTGATCCAAGTCTCCAACTCTTCCCTAGGCACCCATTGCTGCTCATTTCCTTGGTGCTAGGGCTTGGTGACTTCATCTTCCTCAAATCCTTCATTCCACCTATTGGGTAAGAAAAACTCAAGGTATAGGATTTTGTGGTAAGAGTATTTATTTCATTTAAACTCTTTATATTGCTTATTGGCTCTCTCGGTTGTGAGAGAAGTTTGTGATCCCGGGTTGTGGGATTCACTTTGCCATTGCATGTATGATTTGATCTTGTGAAGGTTTTTCACAAGATATTCATAGTGGAAATCTTGAGTTAGGGTTTCTAACTCAAGTATCCGGAGGGGATCCGGGTGGTTGGGACGTAGGATCACCGGGAACAAGTCGGGGAGACTTGGGTGGATCCGAACCCATTAACATCGTTTGTTAGCTTTGTTTATTTCATTGTTGTCAATCAATTTAAGCTTCCGCAAATTGATTTGGTGGTTGTTTGCAATTTAATTTGGAATTATACGCCTTATTATTTTAAAGTACTATTCACCCCCCCTCTAGTACTTGTGCAATAGCTGGTATGGCATTACATTTGGTATCAGAGCCAGATTCTCAGCTATGTCTGCCAACGACAACAAGACCGTGCGTCCACCTTCCAACTATGACACCTTCAGGAACCGTGAAGGAGCATCTTCCGTGATGGAAGGACATTCCTCTACGAGGCCTCCATTCTTCAACGGTACCAACTACGGGTACTGGAAGTGTCGGATGGAAACCTTCCTCCGAAGCGCATCTTTATGGAGAACTACAATGAAGGAGTATATTGAACCCGAAGAAGAAGATTTTGAGAAATGGACTGCCGCGGAGGTCGCCGCGGAGGTAAGCAATGCCAAGGCAATGAACGCCTTGCAATGTGCATTGGAGCCCGAGGATTTCAATAAGATATGCACATGTAAGAGTGCATATCAAATTTGGAACTCCCTCCTCATTCTACACGAAGGGACGAGTAGGGTAAGAGACTCTAAACTCGTAGTCGTAACCAAAGATTACGAAATGTTTCATATGCAACAGGGCGAGAAGATGAAAGAATATTACGCTCGTTTCGTTGATATAATAAACGAGTTAGAGGCCCTCGGCAAGATCTACACTCAAAAGGAGAAGTGCTTAAAGCTTATTGAAGGACTTCCCTCTTCTTGGGAAAAACGTACCTTCGCCATCGAGGAAGGTAATGACATGGACAAATATACCGTAGTTCAACTAATGGGTACTTTGATGTCATATGAGGTACGCAAAGATAGCAAGGTGAAGCTACAAGAAAAGATGAAGTCATATTTGAACCTAGATGCGCCTAAGAAAAAGGCGATTGCATTCAAGGCGGCTTCATCCACCTCTACCGATGATGAGAACTCGGAAGAAGAAATGGACATGGAATCCATTGCACTCATGGCAAAGAAGTTCAATCGCTTCTTCCGAAAGGGTAACTTCAAACACAAATCTAAGTTTACATCTACTAACGCCTCTCCACCTTTGTGCTTTAAATGCAATAAGCCAGGACACATCAAAGCGGATTGTCCTCAAAACAAGCAAAAGGAGAAGTGGAAGGCGCCAAAGTATGACAAGTCCAAGAAGTACACGAAAGGAAACAAGAAGGGACTTGTCGGAGCTACCTTCACCGACTCCGAGGATTCCTCAAGCGGAGAGTCGGACGATGAGCACGTGGAGCAAGCACACATGTGTTTCATGGCAAGAGAGGAGCACGATCAAGGATCCTCCTCTTCCGATGATAGTGATGAAGAAAGCGATGAGGTAACGATGGATGATCTTAGGGATGCTAACACTCAACTTTGGTCAAAATATACTAAGTTAGTAAATAGATATACTAAGGTAAAAGATGACCTAGCTAGCATTCAAACATCGCCTAAGACTATCATCACCAACAACGACACCGTTGTTGAAGAGTTAAGAAATGAGATAGTAAATCTCAAATCTAAACTTGAACATGTTAGCATTGAGGATGCGGAAGAACATGAGATAGCGGATTTAACTTCTCAAAACTCGACTTTGAGTATTGAGAACGAGAATCTTAAATCTCGTGTTTATGTGCTCACTTCGCAAATATCCACTTTGGATACTTCCTTGCGTTCTCTCAAAGAGAAATATGAGGACACATTGGGCCGAATCAACAAATTCAACAAGGGTAAAGGCCATTTGGATAATATCCTAAAAGATTTACTTCCGGCCAAGCACCACATTGGCTTGGGGTATATGATGGGAAATTCTTCCAAGTCGGTCACTACCTTTGTTAGGCCAACTTCCGAAGCCTCAACGAGTGGGAGCAAACACTCTATTGGTAGTTCATCTACCAATGGTGCTTCCACCTCGTCCACACCCTCTTTCGGAAAGAAACCCACATTGGGTGGACCTCCAAAGAAGGGGCATGCTTATATGTACACCAATTCCATGCCACGTAGGAACACACGTCCTACTCCACCATCTCACACTTATGATGATTTTTATGCAACACATTCTCGGGCACGTGCACACCAAGTGAGACACCCTCACGCACGTGTTCCCACACATGCATATGTACACCCACCTCATCATATGAATAATTCTCGTCGTGCACCATTCCATCATGTCCCGTATGCCTATCCACAACATGCATCACGTAGAAATCAACGTCGCATGCATGCACCCAATAGGATGATGGCTCCCAAAGTTTTCACGATTTGGAGCCCAAAGGACACAAGCATGGACGAAAAACAAATATATATGAATGCTTATTTTTCGGATGTTGTGCATAGTAAGAATTATGTGGGGAAGTCTAAGTCCACTTGGACTTGGCTTCCAAAGGTCTAATCCCTTGGACCCAATGACCTTGGGTACCATGATATGAAACTTATCTATCTTTAGGTACTCAAGGAAAAGAAAAAGAAAAGGAGCAACAAATTTAAATTTAGCTCCAAAGGGAATTGGATACTCGATAGCGGGTGCTCCAAACACATGACGGGTGACGCTCGATTGCTCTCCGGAGTGGTTCCCATTGTGAATGGAAACCGCGTCGTATTTGGAGGCAACGAGAGCAGAACCATCATAGGTGTTGGTAATGTCGGTAACCCTTCTAAACCATTAATTAGTGATGTGTATCTTGTTAGTGGTTTAAATCATAATCTTATTTCAATAAGTCAACTTTGTGACAAAGGTTACAAAGTTAGCTTTGCGAAAGGATTGTGTCATATTTTAAGAAAGGATAATGAAAAATTATTATTTTCCGGAACTCGTCGTAAAGACATTTATATTTTGGATCTTCCTAAGTCATATGAACAATGTCTCGTTGCCAACACAAGTGAACAACACTTATGGCATCGACGCTTTGGACATGTGAACTTTGGAACACTATATAAGCTTTCAAAATTGAATTCTATTAAAGGTTTTCCGAAGCTTGTTTTTGAAAAGAAAAGTTTTTGTGATTGTTGTCAACGCGGCAAGCTTCCTAAATCTTCATTTAAACCTAAGAAAAGCATCTCTACAAAACGGCCACTAGAGCTATTACATCTAGATTTATTTGGGCCAACTAGAGTAGCTTCCTTAGGAAATGCAAGGTATGGACTTGTCATCGTAGATGACTATTCAAGATTTACTTGGGTATTTTTCTTGTGCAATAAAAATGAAGCTTTTGAAAACTTCACAATTTTTGTTAAGAAAGTACAAAATCTCTTAGGAAACACCATTGTCACTATTCGTAGTGATCATGGAAGTGAATTTGAGAATGAGTCTTTTGAGACATTTTGTGATGAAGTTGGTATTACTCACACCTTCTCTTTCCCTCGTGCACCGCCTCAAAATGGTGTAGTTGAGAGAAAGAATAGGACGCTAGTGGAGTGTGCTCGCACTATGCTTGATGATAGCCAACTTGGCCATCAATTTTGGGCGGAAGCGGTACACACCGCTTGCTATGTGTTTAATAGAATACTTTTGAGGCCCGGCACTAAACAAACTTGTTATGAATTGTTGTTTGGTAGGTTGCCTCAAGTTAAATATTTTCGTGTTTTTGGTTCGAAATGTTTTATTAAGAACACATATGGTAGTTTGGACAAATTCGATCCGAGATCCGATGAGGGGATTTTTGTGGGATATTCTTCGCGTAGCAAAGCCTACCGGATATTCAACAAACGAACCTCGACGATCGAGGAGTCTCTTCATGTCTCATTTAATGAAGGATTTGTTCCAACTAGAATTTCAAATGATAATGATTCTATGGATGTTTTATGTGATTCATTTGATAATTCTAAGTCTATTGATTCTATTGAGACTAACCCGACTAATGAAGTTGTTGAGAATGTTCCAAGTGATCAAGGTATTCCCAAGCGACTTCATGTCATTCGCGACCATCCCCATGAGCAAGTAATTGGCAATATTCAAGATAGTGTCAAGACAAGATCACAAGTTCACCACTTCGCCAATTGTGCCTTTGCCTCATCGATAGAGCCAAAGAATATAGTTGAAGCATGCGAAGATAGTGCTTGGATACTTGCCATGGAGGAGGAGCTCATTCAATTCGAGAGGAATGAAGTGTGGGAGCTTGTTCCATTGCCTTCGAAGAACCACACCGTCATAGGGACAAAGTGGATTTTCAAGAACAAAACCGACGAAAACCAAGTCGTCGTCCGGAACAAAGCTCGGTTAGTAGCTCAAGGCTATCGACAAGAGGAAGGTATTGATTTCGAAGAATCCTTCGCTCCGGTAGCTAGATTAGAATCAATTAGATTACTTTTGTCTTTTGCATGCCATAAGAATTTTAAATTATTTCAAATGGATGTTAAAAGTGCTTTTTTAAACGGAGATGTCGTTGAGGAAGTTTACGTTTCTCAACCTCCGGGCTTCATAAATGAAAAATTTCCAAATCACGTTTTTAAACTAAAGAAAGCTCTTTATGGTTTGAGACAAGCTCCTCGAGCTTGGTATGATCGCCTAAAGAATTTTCTTTTGGATTTGAATTTTAAAATGGGCGAAGCCGATTCAACTCTTTTTGTTAAGCATGCGAATAATGATATTTTATTAGTACAAATTTATGTTGATGATATCATTTTCGGTGCTACTAACTTCACTCTTTGCGAAGAGTTTTCTAATGTTATGAAGGAACAATTTGAGATGAGCCACATGGGCGAACTCAAATATTTCTTAGGACTCCAAATTCGCCAAATGAACGATGCAATCTTCATCCACCAAACGAAGTACACGGTGGAGTTGCTAAAGCGATTTGGAATGGAGAATGTAGACATTCGTTTATATCGAGGTATGATTGGTAGTTTGCTTTATCTTACCGCAAGTAGGCCCGATATTATGTTTGCCGTATGTATATGTGCTCGTTATCAGTCTCAACCTAAGGAGTCTCACTTAGTAGCGGTAAAGCGTATTTTTCGCTATCTAAGTTACACTTTAGATTTTGGATTACTTTATCCGAGATCTAGCACATATGAGTTAATCTCATATAGTGATGCCGATTATGCGGGATGCAAATCCGACAGGAAAAGTACTAGTGGCACTTGCCATTTTATAGGAAATTCTCTTGTCTCTTGGTTTTCCAAGAAGCAAAATTCCGTATCACTTTCAACCACCGAGGCGGAATATATTGCCGCCGGTGCCGCGTGTGCTCAAGTTCTTTGGATGAGACACACACTTAAAGACTTTGGTATAAATTGTGATACTTGCCCTATCATGGTTGACAACCAAAGTGCAATATGTCTTTCCAAGAACCCGGTACATCATTCCCGTTCGAAACACATAGATGTCCGCCACCACTTTTTAGATGACCATGTTGCTAAAAAGGACATCATTCTAGTGTACGTTGAAACCCAAAAGCAAATCGCCGATATTTTCACGAAACCCCTAAAGGAGGACTCCTTTGTGCGGTTGCGTCGAGAATTGGGGATTATGGGTGAATCCGAAATATAGGATTCATGTTTCATTCAATAATTTTGCATGCTATTATTCTTGACAATATCTCATTCATGCTAGAATTATTGGATTTTTCGAGAATTTTAAGTGTTATCTTAATTTTTCGTTCGATTTGTGCGTAATCGTCAAATTTCTGTTTTTCGATGTTTAATGGGGTAGTTTAGATGTCTATTGAGAGTTTTGAGATTTTTCGTCCAAGCGTATTATGGAGAGAACTTAATTTTCAAGTTTTTGACTCTTTAGTCGGTTCATGTTCAGTGACCGACCGACTAGATTGAGATCTAGTCGGTCAGTAATCGAACGCAGACCGACTAAATCTTGTCAGTCTTCTTGGATTCGGCCACTGTTTGCACCTAGTCGGTTCAAGCTCATTTACCGACCGACTAGTTTGTGAACTAGTCGGTCAGTGCTTGAACTGTGACCGACTAGTTGTGCCAGGGGCTGTTTGGTCATTTGGGAAATCGACCGACTTAAACTCAGTTTAGTCGATCGATTTCCATTCTAATCGATCGAAAACTCAGTTCACTCCGCTCAAAACCCCGACCCTTCCCCTTCCGATCGACTTCCGGCCTCTTTCCGATCATCTCCGCCGTCGGCGGCCGTCGTTCTTCCTCCTAGGGTAAACCTACCTCCTCCCTCTCCTATCTAGGGTTTCGTTTTCAGCTCTAGGGTTAGGTTTCTCTGCCTAGGGTTCTAAATTTCTTCCTCTAGGGTTTCGGATTTCTAGGGTTGTGCTAGGATTCGTTGATTTGATCTCGTGTCTTGCTTCGACTATGGCAAGAACACGCATTCCGATCCCTTCCTCTAACCCCTCTCCGATGACCGTTGATCCAACCTCTTCGGATCCCGAGCATCCAACCCCTACGAAGCGTAGAGCCAAGACCACCCATCCTTCGTCGTCTTCGCCTCCTCTCAAGAAGAAGAGGACGACGACCGCTAAGCCTAGAGGTCAACCCAAACCCAAACCTAAGCCAAAGGCCAAATCTCTTGCCTCTCCTTCTTCGTTCCATACTCCTACCGATTCCGATACGGAGTATAATCCCGAGACCGAGACTCATAGGGAACCCTCTCCTCCTATTCATCCCGAGTCTAGCACCCACCCTCGTACGTCTTCTCGAAAGCCTAAGGGAAAGGCTCCGATGCCGGTGGGCAGTGTCGATATTTCCTTATGTCGCGATGACCCTTTGTGTCTTACGGCATATAATCGTATCGAACATTGTCCGCTGCTTCTGGAGCATTTCGTCCAGTTCAGCGACTTCATAGGGCTAGCTGATCTTCTGTCGTCGTCGGGTCTTCTCGATTACCTTCGATTTGACCCGAAGGCGAATCCTCGCCCCTATCCTAGATTAGTGAAGCTTTTCTATGCCAATAGGATCCGGGGTCAGTTCTATCAGACCCACTCTATTGAGACGACCGTTTTGGGGACTCCTATAGTCCTCACTGCGGAAATCTTAGGAGAGATTCTGGGTATCTCTTCGTCTGGCCTTCTTCCTTCTGATATCTCGGTAGATGATATTTCCTCTCTTGACCAGACCATCCTATCAGAGATTTTCCATCAGATTCCTCCTGCTATGATTGGCGTGCCCTCTAAATCTTTTAAGCCAAATGCTTGGGTCCTTAATTTGATTCTGAAGTCGTGCTTGCTTCCCAAGTACGGCTCCTCATCTTTGCCATCCCAGCCATTTTTGAAGCTTATCTATGCGATCTTCATGGGGAGCTCGATTAATTGGGCTCGAATTATACTCGACAAGATTGATTCTTTCGAGTGTATTCGAAAGTCCAATAAATCGGCTCATATTCCTTTTCCTTGCATGTTGACCCTCGTGTTTCGTCACTTTCGTGTCACATTGCCTCGTGATGATGAGCGTCCCCTCGGTCCTCCGCTGAATGCGACGGCCGTCAAGAAATCTCTTGCGGCGCTTCGTCACGTTCAGAGGACGACTCCTTCAGCGTCTGTCCCTGCCTCTGCCACTGCCTCTGCTTCTCCCGTTGCCACCCTTGATGACGTCGTCCGGATACTTCTTCGTCACGAGTCCCGCTTGGCTCGTACCGAGGAGGTGGTCTGCCGTATGGCACGTCAGATGGGTGTTGAGCTTCCTCCTTCCGTGTCTGAGGGAGAGGAGATGGATGAGATGGATGAGGAGGACGTTGAGGAGATCTGTCGTGCTTCGACTCGTGCCCCCAAGGGCACTTCTGCTGCTGCTGGTACTTCCACTTCTGCTCCTGGAGTTGCCACCTCTTCCGGTGTTCCAGAGCCATCTGCTGCTGATCCAGTTTCCGAGCCTGCTCATGTATCTGCTGCTGCTACTTCTGTCGAGACTCCTGCTGCTGTTGAGCCTGTTGCTGAGATCTCGACTCCTGCCCCGACGATTCCATCTGTTGAGACACCTCTTCTCCCTGCAGATCCTGAGTCCACTCTGTCGACTGGACCCACGGACGCTGCAGATCCTGCCTCCTCCACGTGATCGTTGTTCCGAGGACTCTCCATATACACTTTGGATGATGTATTCTAGTGAGAGAGTTTTGGGTTAGGATGGGGTTGAGAGTTGCCTTGTTGTATTGCTTTTGTGCTTTCTGATTGTCGGTGTTGGATTGTCTGATATGTTGATGATGATGTATCTCTTTTTGATGATATGTAGCACTTGATATGATGTATCTCTTATATTCGATGTGATATCTTTTGGATGTACTCATGTTGTCTCTATGTATATATATGTTCATCATCGACCACTTTATCTTTTATTCGTCGTGCAAATTTAATATTCGTTGAATATATTTGAAATGTGATATCGAATCGACGCATAAAAAGTTGGTTAAATGGATTTTATAGAATTGTTTTCCATGCTCAAAATTAACCAAGAATATTGAATACTGAAGAGTATGTTTCTTTATTCAAGACATGAATAAACATTTGGTATTTTTTTGATGATTTTGATTATCGTTGATTTTTATTGATAATGGAAAATTTGACACATCTTGTTTTGATTTCCACATTTTTCCCTTGGTGTCAAGTTGGTCCATTGTCTTCGTCTACGACTCCCGATGTTGGATTTTACATTTCCTAATTGTTGTCGTTGTATGCCCCCCATTTTTGGGATAATGCCAAAGGGGGAGAGATAATGATAATAAATAGCGCAAATGAAAAATTTAACTCAATTTCCAAGAATCTAGTTTGATATGTTAGATTCAGGGGGAGTTAAGATACAAATAAGGATTTTCAAAATCCGATATTTCAAAAATCAATTCACTTTATTTATCTTACTCGTCTGCTTGATACAATTCATTTATATTCATTTTGGAATTAACGTGTCATCAATGCAGGGGGAGTAAGTATTTTACATTTGAATTATTATCTTTGATTATTATTTATGTTGGTTTGTCATCACCAAAAAGGGGGAGAATGTTGAATATTGGACTCCCCGGATTCGGTTTTGGATGATGAGCAAACATAAATAATTCATGAACTAACAATTTGTGAGCGCAGTATTGGAGATCGTCGCCAATTTCACGAGAATATTCAAAGCGACATCTCAACACTTCCAAAAGCTCGTATTCAAGCCTAAAGCTTCGTTGAAGCTCATGCAACGCTTTGGAAATAATGAAGATTCAATCGAAGCTCTCAAAGACCGTTTATTAAGGTTTTATTTATAGTCTTTTAGTTTCGATTGATAGAATGTTAAGCCTTGAGTATATCTTACGTTTCTATCTTCATTTCGCTCATTTCGTAGCTCTAGGATTCTTGCACAAGTTCACTCTTATTTCCTCGAAGCGTCGCGCTTCGATTCGGACCTTGTTGTGCATGTTAGTTGGTACAAGAACAAGTACTGACCGACTAGATGGAGATCTAGTCGGTCGGCCACTGTTCTTGGACCGACTAGTTTCAGTCAGTTAAATCTTTGTTCTTTACTGTTTACAGTTAGTCGGTCTACGTTGACTCACCGACCGACTAGTTTGTGAACTAGTCGGTCAGTGATGCTTCTTTGACCGACTAGTTGTGATTTACTGTACATGCCAAATTTCTCCTAAGCTACTGTTTACCGTTAGTCGGTCTAAGAACGTTTGATGACCGACTAGTTGACAATCTAGTCGGTCAACTTTTGTTCTTGGACCGACTAAGTCAACTTGCCTTCAGACTAGTTTTCTAGGTCTGAAATTCTATCTCTTCTCTGATCTGCTCTTAGTCGGTCCATGCTTTGTGACTGACCGACTAGTTGATGAACTAGTCGGTCAGTGATTGTTCTTTGACCGACTAATTCTCCCAGATTTCTTTCCGTTGGAGATTGACCTAACTTATGTTTTTGGATTCCTATAAATACGAACCTAGGTCATTTCTATCTTGAATAGAGCTGCCATTAAGAGATTCATTGAGCCCTAAAGAGATAGCCATTCTCCCTCAAATCTAAAGCTCTCTTCCTCACAAGAAAGCCATTCTCTCTCATTTCTAGATCTAGAGAGAAGCTTGTTCTTGGTGAGCTCTTCAAGCTATTGCTTGATCCAAGTCTCCAACTCTTCCCTAGGCACCCATTGCTGCTCATTTCCTTGGTGCTAGGGCTTGGTGACTTCATCTTCCTCAAATCCTTCATTCCACCTATTGGGTAAGAAAAACTCAAGGTATAGGATTTTGTGGTAAGAGTATTTATTTCATTTAAACTCTTTATATTGCTTATTGGCTCTCTCGGTTGTGAGAGAAGTTTGTGATCCCGGGTTGTGGGATTCACTTTGCCATTGCATGTATGATTTGATCTTGTGAAGGTTTTTCACAAGATATTCATAGTGGAAATCTTGAGTTAGGGTTTCTAACTCAAGTATCCGGAGGGGATCCGGGTGGTTGGGACGTAGGATCACCGGGAACAAGTCGGGGAGACTTGGGTGGATCCGAACCCATTAACATCGTTTGTTAGCTTTGTTTATTTCATTGTTGTCAATCAATTTAAGCTTCCGCAAATTGATTTGGTGGTTGTTTGCAATTTAATTTGGAATTATACGCCTTATTATTTTAAAGTACTATTCACCCCCCCTCTAGTACTTGTGCAGTAGCTGGTAGGGCATTACAAGTACCGTGTCGGATCACAGGGAAAAGTCGTTCTACGTTCACAAAATTGATCGATAATGAAAAATAAAGTGTTTTACAGCTACCTCAATTAACGATGGATGAGTAGGGAAGAGTGTGGTGAAAATAAAAATCTATCCTAAGTGGGTAGGGTTGGAGAGCCAAAGGGGAATTAGGATTGATAGGCGAGGAGAATGGGTTGTGGGTTCATTAAGATTGGCGTTAATTAAGCTCTAATTACCGCATATAACACAATCGGTCATCCGGCTAAGGAAGCCCAATCGGAATATTTAGCGTTCATGAACATGAAATTTTGCAATAGGGATGGATTTATTATCACGACACTAATCAAGTTAGGAGCATGGATTCATCTCGAATTGTGCCCTCTCGGGACTTAACCAATTAAAGTTGTGCCCTAATTATAACCCAACATTAGCATGAAAATAGGCAAGAGGCAATTAGGGCAAAAATTAACATCCAACCCAATGAATCACAACCCAAACACTTCAATATTACTCTATCATCATGAAACAAGGGATGGAATTCTCATTCACAAATTAACCCAAATTCATTACAATAGGAAGATATCAAAATACAAAGAGGAAGAGGAAAAATTTCACCCAAGCTTTCACCAAATGAGCCCTAGCCTCTTCCAATTTGCTCCTCCACCAAGCTTCTCCACCCTCCAATGGCCTCCAAGCTCCTCCCTAGCCCTTGGGGAAGAAGACTCCCCGCCAAGCCCTATAAAAAACCAAAAAACAGCAGCAAAAACGAACTAAGCCCTTGGAAAAATGCCCTCTGGCGAAAAATACCCAGTTTCCCGCATTGCGGGTCGGATCCGCAAGCATGTGCACCCGCCCGCATTAATTTTCGCCCTCAGCATTTAACCCAAAGAAGTCGGGCCGGCCTCGCAAATTCCCGCAAAACTGGGAGGCGGGCCATAATTTTCCGGGGTGCCCCCCCCCCCCCCCCCCCGCGCCCGCTGAAGCGGCGATCCTAAGCCATTCTGGGGGCACTGCCCCCCCCCCCCCCCCCCCCCGCGCTGTTCGCGTTCCCCCGATCATGCGAGCGGGGGGCCTGATCGCCTGGCGGGCCGGCCCGCTGGGCAGCAAAAATGTTTTTTTAAATTTTTTTAATTAAGCTGCTGCGGCCATCTGGGCCGGCCAAGCGGGCCGGTCCAGCTTATATATATATTTTTTATATTTTTGTTTTTAAAACTTTTCAGAATTCCAGAAATTGCTCTTTTGCTCCAAATAATCTCCCAAAAATACCTAAAAATCTCAGAAAAATCCAAGTAAATTCTGGAAAATCTCCAAGACTTCCTGGAGTACCTAAAAAATAGGAGAAGTGGAAATTAGTCCATATGATGATAAAATAAATATAATGGCTATTATAAAACACAATATTGACTTCCAAAATTCCATATAAATTATTCACATGCTCAAATACTTCCCAAACAATGGAGATATGATCAAAATAATAGCAAGAGCATATGAAAAATAGTGGAAAGACAATAAAGACGATAAAAACCGTATTTTGTGCCAAGAATGAGAATAAGCCCCTAAAATGATATGAAATGAAAATATACCCAAAAAGAGCACGTTTAAGTCTAATCTTTAGCACAAAATGGGGGTAGTTAGTGGGGAAAATATGTAATTTATATCCCGAATCAGGACCATTGGATGTCGACTCTAGGCTAGGATTCTTACGTTGCATTGGGTTAATGGGGATGGTCTCTCAACTCATACCACTCTCGTGGGTTAGAATTTCGAGGTATTTCGGTGGCTCTCATTGATGCAATGGCGGTAGCCGTCAATGTAGCGATATAGTTCGTCGATGGGTCCCCTCAAGACACGAACCGGGCATGGTCCCGAGCCTTGGTTGGATCCACTAATTCCCTATTTAAATCCCAAAGATACTCCTTAAGATCATCAATTCCACTGACCGTGGGCATGATCTCAATACGAGTTCTTCTAGGGATTTGGTTGGATCGACCAAAATAATCCCCCTTATTCCCAATACAACCTAGAGATCCAGATCTACACTCTTTCCTAGAGTCTTAGGGCTAACTCATCAACCCTAGGAAAAACTACTCACACATAGCGATTACAACAAATAAAAACATAGTTTTTATCGTAGAAAACATCATAGCAATAGAATCAAGAGATGGATTAAGATCTTACGTACTGCGAATGAGAAAGAGCAATAGCCAATAGGGATCAAAGAATTCCCGCAGATTCCAAGACAAGAGCAATAATAAAAATATAATCTTTTTCCAAAAAACAACTCAATTCTCAAAACCTAGATCTAGATCTACCATAGTTTTTGATCTCCTCTCCTCAGCTCAGTTCAAAAACATCTACTAAAAGCTCTCCAAAACGTCAGTATAAATTAGCACTAATACATCAGTGTGGGGCCCCCACAAAAAAATTCCGAAATTAGCCCGCATGTCGTCGACCGAGTCAGTGACTCGGTCGAGCAGAAGCTTGCTCGGTCGAGCACTGCTCTTGACTTGGGCGAATGGTCTGGGCTGCTCGGTCGAGCAGCCCGTCTGCTCAGTCGAGATGTCAATAGATTAGAGCCTCCTTCCAAAATGTCGCTCTGCCTACTCGGCCCGAGTAGGCCTTGCTCGGTCGAGTAGGTCCGCTGGCTCGGTCGAGTAGGTCCTGCTCGGTCGAGCAGGATGTTGGTGAGATGTAGCTCGAAAATGGATCGACTTGGACCGATTCGCCATTCTGCTCGGTCGAGTAAGATGTGCACTCTGATGGGCTTTGCGTATCAGCTCGATCGACCAGCTGTGCTACTCGGTCGAGTCGCCTGGGGAAAATCCAGAACAGCTCCTCTCTCTTGCCAGATTCTCCTCCACTACTCCCATAAGCTTCCGAACCTCAGCGAACTCCTGTAAAGCCTCGCCAACGGACTCACGGGCATGCTGGATGTGTCCATATCTAAAAGTGGTTCCGAATCGCTCCAAAATCCCTGAAAATCCACAAAACTCTACGAAACTCGAATATGGCGTTAGAATTGCAGTATCGTAAGAAAATGCGACATTTGGATGCAGATATTACATGAAATGCAATGGAATGATTCTATGAAAAGATAGAAAATATGGACACATCATAGATCAAGATGAACGGTTCGAATCTTCCGAAAAAATAGGGGGGCATAGACTTTTTGCTATGGGGTAATTTTGGGGGTTAGTTTTTGGGGGTTATTTGATCCCTCCTCTATATATATATATATATATATATATATATATATATATATATATATATATATATATATATATATATATATATATATATATATATATATATATATTATATAATATATTATTGTTGAGTATTGGACTTCCCCTTACTTGGTGTTAATGATGAGCAAACATAAATACTTGTGACTAATCCCCTATTTTGCAGTTAATCCATTGTCTAAGCTTACTATGAAGATCAACTAGCAATGGATGACTCACAAACGTGATTGAAGGTAAATTATATGAATTGGATGATCGTAGATTGATGATTGAAGCTCCATAAAGACTTCAAGCTCATACGATGGAAAGAAGAGATTATTCGTCAATGTAATTTTTCTTTTATCTCTTCTAGTATGTAGCTTAGAAGTAGAACTTTGATGGAGCACTCACACACATCTACTTTCGGTCATAGGACATCTCTAGACCTTTGTCCTTTGATCTCAATTCAATTCTCTTTTGTTTGTGCTAGGATTGTTTATAACAGCCGACTGCTTAACAGTTTACAGTTGCCTGTCTCAAAAACAGTCGCATGTGTTTTGTTCTACAGTCGCCTGTTATGCACAGACTATTACAATACAGTTTTTGGGTCCTCTCTGATTATCTCGCACAGGCTATTGTTGAACGTTTATCAGGTGCATGTCTTAGCGACAGTCGACTGTGAATGGTTCATCAGTCGCCTGTCTCTCCTTTCCCAAACTCTGTTTGATCCGATTTCTACGGCCAGTTGACTTATGATGTATATACAGTCGACTGTCTATTAGATCAGTCGACTGTCTATACTGCAACAGTCGCCTGTCTGTAAGTCTATTTCTTGACTCAGCTCTCTGGAAATTTCTCCTGTCTGTGACAGTCGTCTGTTTAAGGATATACAGTCGCCTGTTCTGATTAACAGTCGACTGTGTTCCTTGCATCAGTCGTCTGTCCTGTATCTTGTGAGATTTCCAGTATTCAATCTAACTTACTCGTCTCTCGGCCAGTCGCCTGTCGAAGAATGTACAGTCGCCTGTTGGTTTTACAGACGACTGTCTTGGCTTCATCAGTCGACTGTCCACGTGGTAAGTTACCGTTATGAATTCTCACCTACCCTTGCTGACTGTGCAACAGTCGACTGTGGTTTGTTCAACAGTCGACTGTCGCGAGTTCAGATTATATCCGTTGAGATTTTTCTCACGGATTTCGATTGGGTTTTTGCCTAAATTGTTTTGTGGATTTGAGAAAGCTATAAATAGAGCTTCTAATATTTCATTGGAAGGTTACTCATTCATTGCAAAATCCTTTAAGCTTTCATTTCCAAAGATCAAAGCTTTCAAATCCAAAGCCCTAAGTATTTCCAAATCTTGTTCTCTTGCTCTCCAACCTAGAACCAAAGATTGATCTTCTAGGCATTTGGTGTAGTCAAGAGAAAGGGCTTTTTCTTCTCTCTTCCAAGAGAGTTCTTCAACACACATCACACTTCTCCTTCAAGTTCTACTTCAAGGCATAGGTGATTGTAAGTGTTGCTTTCAGATTTCATAACTTCATTATTTGAATTGTGCTCTTGGTTGTGAGAGTGGTTTTTGCTTGCTCCCTGGTTGTGGAAGTCAAGGACATCGATTGTATTCGATTGCACTTGTAGGGTTGCTACAAGTGGGTTTTTAAGGAAACCTCAAGTTAGGGTTCTAACTTGAGTATCCGGTGGTATCCGGGTGGTAGGGACGTAGGATTACCGGGAACAAGTCGGGAGTTGACTTGGGTAATCCGAACCCTTGAAACATAGCTGCGTTTGCGTGTGTTTCTCGTTGGGTTGTTTTTCTATTCCACACGATTTGTTGGATTGCATTTTATTTGGTGTAAATTCCTTTTAAATTTGTATAAACACTATTCAACCCCCCTTCTAGTGTTTTCCCCATAGACAAGGTCCTTACAATTGGTATCAGAGCGCAAGGTTTTATCTATGGCATCCAACAACAACAACGTTCCTCCGCCGCCTACGTACAACAATCACGACCGTGATGGAGCGTCCACACTTTTTGAAGGTCAATCTACGGTACGTCCTCCACGTTTTAATGGTACTAACTTTGGTTATTGGAAGTGTAGGATGGAGACATTCCTTAGGAGTGCTTCTCTTTGGAGAACTCTCCACAAGGAGTACGTCGAGCCCTCCGAAGATGAATTCGAGAAATGGACGACTTCAGAAAAGTCTGCCGAAGTCAACAACGCTAAAGCAATGAACGCTCTTCATTGTGCGTTGGACCCGAATGAGTTCAACAAGATATGCACATGTAAGAGTGCATATCAAATTTGGAACCATCTCATCGTTACCCACGAGGGAACGAATAAGGTAAAGCTTTCAAAGTTATATGTTGTCGTGCAAAACTTCGACATGTTTCACATGTAGGAAAATGAGAGCATTGCGTCGATGTACAGACGCTTTACCGACATCACAAACGAATTGGAAACCATTGGCCAAATCTACACCGAACCTGAAAAGGTAAGTAAGATTATCATGGGGATGACCTCCAAATGAGAAAGACGAGCAATCGCCATTGAAGAGGTCAATGACTTGAAGAACTACACCGTGGTGAATCTCATCGGGACTCTTATTGTAACGACCACTTTTCGTTGTACGTTGTTCGTGCACGTGCTTTTGGCAGTGCACGTGTCTATTTTAGACTTTGCTTAACTGTGAACACTTTGTGGTGATATGCCGTTGTGAACGTCTCTGAGAGTATTAAATAGTGGCACTATTTTGGAACGACTTTTCTCGAGTCGTTTTCCCACAATTTAATCTTATTCGAAGAGACGTTGTGATTTTCACTTTTGACGGGAGACGTTTCTATTTTTAGTTTCGTCGTCCGACGTTGAAATTGAGATCCGTCTTCTTAGTTAGCTCACTTTCGTCATCAAGATCACCCCGATATTTATTTTATAATTTTTGGAGTTTATTTGACCACTTTTATATTTTTAACAAGGTTTATAATATTTTTTTATATTAATTTCGGCCAAAGAAAATTTATTTGAGTTTAAAACGTTTTAAATAATTTTTGAGCCAATTTCCAGCTCATTTGGGCCCCACCTAGGCCTTGGGTGAGTTGGAGTTGGTGAGATTTGGATTTTAAATTATTTCAAACTCCTAATCCCATTAGGATTAGCCCTAGACCTAGTCAACCCATCTACACTATATAAACAACCTCTAGGAAGACCTATTTTCGCAAGAAAATAACCCTAGCCGCTTCCAAAACCCAAAAACCCACTTGAGACGATTCGTCGTAACGTTGCAGCCGTCGCCTGTGCACGACCGAAGAATTCCGCCCCGTTCCCTCGATCTGACCGAGGCCACCGCCGCACCAAGCTCCGCTCCGCACCTGCTGCAGCCGCCCGCTCGCATCTCCGTGTCCGACCGAGAGGATGTCTCGGTCTGACCGAGAGATTTCGCCCCGCTCCGCACCGCACAGCCCCGCTTCGCAGAGCCCGCACCGACCCCGCTCCGCCCCGTGTCCGATCGAAGCGCTCCCCCGCTCACGCCCGCATCGCCGCTTCGTTGCAACATTGCAACATTGCAACGCCTGCACAGTGCTGCGACCGACTCGCCCCAAGCGCCCGACTGGAGGCCCGCTCTGCACCGACCGAGAGCCGCTCCGCAGCGCTGCACAGCGCCGTGCGTTGTGTCTGACCGAGAGATTCCCTCGGTCAGGCTAGTGTCCGACCGAGCGACGTTCGTCGCAACGTCGCAACTCTCGCACCACTTGCCACCGTGGGCCCCCCATGTTCTCCAGAGGTATTGTGGGTCCCCTATAGGTCCCTAGGACTACTATGGGCCCCACCTAGGTGCTTTCTCTCCGACAATTTGCCGTGTACGACGTTGCGACACGTCGTAGCCCGTCGTCGCACGTGCTAGCTCTGCAATCTGGAACCGTTGCTCCGGTTAATGCTCTGAACTTTCCAGCGAGGAATCTATATTGGAATCTGGACTTGGAGCGCGTTCTTCTATTCCAACTCCTGGCGTCGCTACCCGACGCCAGTGTAGCTTTCGCGTCGTGTTGAGGTAACGCTTTGCACCCTTAGGACCCCAACCCATTGCCTGTTAATCAAGACTAAAATCAGTATTTTTAAAATGTTTTAAATGTTTTAAATTCACTAATCAAGATTAATAATATGGACTTTAGGCCGGTGGACTTGTGCACGTAGGATAATTGTGATTTTGGACTCTCTTGGACGGTGTTTCTCAGACGTCGTACTTGCAGGCAAGTGAAACTTGCCAACTCTTGTGTAGGGCCATGTTTTTAGGCCACTTCCTTGTTTTAGCGTAAAAGAGACTAGTCAGTGAAATGATAGCTGGCTAGACGCCTACTTGATCTAGTTTGACAACGAAACTAGATCCGTCACCTAAATTGATCTAGCTTGACAACGAAGCTAGATCCAACCCTTAAACTTGTTCATGCATTTGTATCTGTCACGTTTAAATTCCTTAACTGTACGCATTTTTAACTGCCATGCATTGCATTCTACATGTCATCCAAGTTGATTGTTGTATTCGTAGCACACGCTACAATACTTGTACTTGTACTCCTTGAATACTACTTCCTGGGAATGGGCCTCATGTGTTGGTCAAAAGCCAATGCCCGGTTTCCTTGTCCGGCTAGGTGCACCCATATGCCATACTTGTTAAAAACACTTCCTGGCTCGTGATCCAGAAGCGAGCATACCGTTCGGGGGTAAGGCCCTGGCTCGATACACGTGGAGGGGTAGGGATAAACGGTCACCTGAGCTTAGGAGTGGCCCGATCAGCCACTCTAGCCAGAAGGCGGAATCTCTGTGCACGAGGTGCTTACTTTACTTGTCTTGTACTAGTGAGTGTTACTTGTATAACTTGTCATCCATGCAATGTTTAAATGCCATGCTCGTACCTTACTTTACTTTACATTACTTGTTGCACTCATACTTTAACTGCCATGTCATTGCATTCATGCTAGAACTGCTAGGTTGCTTTACTTTTGCCTACTTTCAGTTTCCTTGCACAAGTCTCTTGTAGACTTGCTGACATGTGCCCCTTGCTCTTTTGGGTGTCACATGTTGGACCCTGAGCCAGAGACCGTTGCTGAGTATGTGGTGTTTTACCGACGCTGAGCCTGAGCCCAAGTTTGTCCAAGAGGAGTTTTGCGGACACCGGTGACCTTTCTTTGTGACCATACTGAGTTCTCCTTTTGTTTAGGTTTTCTGTTAGTTGTCGGTGCGTGGCACCTTTGTTTTGTACGTTGTACTTTTGTTGTCCATGTTTGGGCCCTTAGACTCTTTTTCTTTCTAGCCTGGTGGCTTTTCTGTGAAGTTGAAACTTATTTATGGATATTCTGAGATATCTCTTTGTTTCATTTCATTATTATTATCTTTGTTTCGTTTGCGTTGCAAGGACCTGTAGTTTTAAATTTGATTGACGCTTATCAGACTTGCAGCTTTACAGCTTCAAGTCTGAGCGGACCTTCTCACGCTTCGCATCCATATTTTTGGGAAGCGGGGCGTGACAGGTTTTGTTGATGGCCCATGCAGGTCCAGTCTTGCAATTGCGAATTAACGAAACAACGATAATAACGGAATGTCCATTAAATAAATTGCAACATCCGAGTAATAAGCCCTGAGTCTAGTCGTTTTCTTATGACACTAGGTGGTAAGAAGACTTAGTTAGACGTCTGTGTTTGCTAGTTAGAGGCCTTTGATTGTTAGTTAGACCCCCCTGTCAGCAATTGATTTAATCGTCGTAGGAGTTACCTTAGTGGTCCTTGTCTACCTCTGACCATATTTGACTTCTAGAATTTCCTTCGGTCGTTCGCTTGGGTTCATCGATTTCGGACCAAGCTGAACGCATTTCATTACCGTCTAGCTCCTTAGAAAGTCTTAGCGCTTAGTTCTTAACCTTTAGTTGGTCGACCGTACGAGTTTCCCCATAGATTCTCCTGATTCATATCCTAGGCGTATGTATGTTTTGATCATCCGACCAATTTCCTTGCCTCGATTCACGAGATCTCCTCATGACGATCGTCGTCAATTTTTGAATCTCTCCGTCACAAACCTTGAATCTTCTGAAAGTATTCTTCGATTTCCTCCTTCCCTAAGTTAAATTTGCTCAATCTTTTTAAATATATATATCTTATATTTCATACTCCTTCGTTGATTTAAAATTTTAAAACTTTTGCCGAAATTTTGAATACTAGCTTATGGTATTTTTCCAGCCTACACTTTTGTACCTATGGAAATACACATTCCCTTTCGTATATTAATTTTATTTTGAACCGTACTTTTATTTTTTCCACTTCGACTTGTAATTTCCTTTCTTATTATGCCTTTCAAACGACACATCGCGCTTCCTTTTAATATACTTTTCAAGTCACCTGGAATTTTAGTTTTCAGCCAGTCGATGTTATGCTCATCGTTTTCCTGTTTCAGATTTTTGTAAAATTATTATTTCATAACTACTTCTTGATTTAGACCCTCCATGATTTGATTTTAAAGCTTTGCTATCAATTTTGATAATTCTACTACCAAGTTATTATTATTATCATTCCGCTCACCCTACGTGCTTTTAGAAAAATTTCTAGACTAAAATGAATTTCAATTATTTTTATCCGTACCAGGTTCGTTGTGCTCGTATGCTAAGAGTTTTGTGTAAACCAGTTTTAATTTTTGCACATCCTGGTTCCTCTAAAAGTAGTTACACTGTTGATCATTTTAAATTTTCTTTCCCTGGCTTAAAGACTTTGAAAGCGTTTAAAACACGAGCTTAAATTCTTCGGTTACTTTATTTCATTCTTGAATTTCCAAAAATTCTTGCCAAAATCATATTAAATTACTGCCGTATAATATTTCCTAAAAACTACGTCCTTAATGTTCGTGTGAATGATTTACTTTCTTTCCTTAATGATTTTCGATAAGTCAATAAAACATTTTTATGAATATTCGACTCAAACTTATTTTGAACAACCCGCTTTATCGATCTTCAAATATTTTATACAGATGAGGATTCCAACTTTTGAAGTACAACAGTTTTCAATTTCGCGTATTTTAGCTTATGTTACTTCATTTCTCAATTCTATATAAGTACCACTACATCTCCCTTTCCTCTACCTAAACATTCACCAGTGAATCACAGTTTTCCCTAACCAAGCTGTCTCCTCGTATTCGTCCTATCTGAACTCGTGCTTATCGATCCTTCCCTCATCACGCTTTCGACCCCGACCTCCCTTTATTGCTTAGGCTTTAGTGCCCACCAATGTCTGTGTCAACTCTAAGTTGTTAGTAGGGCCTTGGACCTCATGAGGTAGTCGTAGTGCTTGTACCTAAGTTATGTACGCAAGCTTGAATGAGTGTACCCCCCCATAGTATATTAATGTTTGTCTATTGTGTAATGTATATATACTCGGAGTTATTCGTAATATTATGAAGTTGTTTGTGTGTTAGAATTTATAGATTGGTGTGTGGTTAGCTATACCATACTAGGGATGCCTGTGTATATAAGAGTTAGTGTTAGAATATCTGATGGAGTGTATGTAATTAGAGATACTTATAATGGTTGAAATAAAATGATTGGTAAAGCTATGTATATGCTAGGTGTGATAATAATAGGTGAACGTATAGATAAGAAAGTAGGCCTATTGAGTGACCCATATATTTGTACGTATGAGTATGTGCTCGTAGGTAGATATGTATTGTGCTTAGACGTAAGTAGTTATGTTTTGTTGCCTGAGTATATAGGTGATATGTATGTGATATTAGAATTATAATTTTGATTGGTATTGCTTGCTTTTATGGGATGTTGTATGCGTGTATACCGTGAGGTATACACGACTATTGCACATCTTAACTATGTATGTATAGGTGTTGGTATACTAATTATAGGTAGTAGGCTATGGTGTGAATATATATGTTACATGTGTGCGACTATACGACGAATGCGTATGCACATATTAGGGAGTGTATTATAAGTATACGTGTGCTGATGTCTGTATTACTATTATTATGGTATATAGAGTGATTGAACTATGTGAGTATTATCTGACTAATGTTAAGCGTGATTGACTTATGGAATGTATATGGTTGTATTGGTAGACATATATAAATATTGGAGTGGTACTGGTATAGGTATAAATGCCGTAATACGTATATAGAATATTCTGATATGTGTATTGAGTCTCACTCAAGCCTGAGTGGGTATACTCTAAGTATATTGCTATGTGTGTTGTAGTATGAATATAGCAAGGTTTGATGTATGTATAGTGATAGGAGTGTTTGTGCCTGGTTGTGTTGCGCACATGATTGTGGGTCGCTATACCAGTTTATAGTTATAGGTGTTGGTCTCGAGGTATAGTTAATTACTAAGGACTTGCTTGTGTGAACGTATGTGTACTAGCTAAACTAGGTGTGTAGATGTACTGGATATATGATGGTATGATTGGTGTATGTAAATGAAATGTTAGCGTGTATGGGTGTGCACCATGCACGGGTAAGTATGTGCTTAGTTATAGTTATTGGTGACTATGATATATGTGGCGTGTCGTAAATACAGTTATAGGACCGTATGTGATGAGAATATATGGTGAACTATTTGCATGCATTTGAATGACTATATATTGTGAAACTATAGTAGTGGTGAATATATATATATATATATAGTGAAACTGGATTTAATTATGGTATGGTGTGACTACATGAGTTGATGCATTGGATGTGTACTAGGAAATATTAGAGGGTCGTATACCCATGTTGTTTGTGCATAGGTAGCTACCTATATGTAGAGCAATGATTGTATTTGCCAAGCGTGAGACTATCCTTATATGAGTATCTGAAATATTATTTTGTGTTTAGGTAAGTAGTAGTTATATAAGGGATGTATGCTTATGTATATGATTGAAATACATGTATGAAATTGACTGACTATAATAGGTATAAGTATATGATGTATGTGAATATATATACACATGTTGGTAGTGTTAATGTTTGACTACCTAGTGCATATATAAGCACCTGTAATGACTATACCTGGTTGAATTATAATGTGACTTGATTGGGGTAGTTAATAGAGCGACTAGCTATATTAGAAAGTCCGAGGACGGACTTTATTCTAAGGTGGGGAGGATGTAACGACCACTTTTCGTTGTCCGTTGTTCGTGCGCGTGCTTTTGGCTGTGCACGTGTCTATTTTAGACTTTGCTTAACTGTGAACACTTTGTGGTGATATGCCGTTGTGAACGTCTCTGAGAGTATTAAATAGTGGCACTATTTTGGAACGACGTTTCTCGAGTCGTTTTCCCACAATTTAATCTTATTCGAAGAGACGTTGTGATTTTCACTTTTGACGGGAGACGTTTCTATTTTTAGTTTCGTCGTCCGACATTGAAATTGAGATCCGTCTTCTTAGTTAGCTCACTTTCGTCATCAAGATCACCTCGATATTTATTTTATAATTTTTGGAGTTTATTTGATCACTTTTATATTTTTAACAAGGTTTATAATATTTTTAATAATTAATTTTTATATTAATTTCGGCCAAAGAAAATTTATTTGAGTTTAAAACGTTTTAAATAATTTTTGAGCCAATTTCCAGCACATTTGGGCCCTACCTAGGCCTTGGGTGAGTTGGAGTTGGTGAGATTTGGATTTTAAATTATTTCAAACTCCTAATCCCATTAGGATTAGCCCTAGACCTAGTCAACCCATCTACACTATATAAACAACCTCTAGGAAGACCTATTTTCGCAAGAAAATAACCCTAGCCGCTTCCAAAACCCAAAAACCCACTTGCGACGATTCGTCGCAACGTTGCAGCCGTCGCCTGTGCACGACCGAAGAATTCCGCCCCGTTCCCTCGGTCTGACCGAGGCCACCGCCACACCAAGCTCCGCTCCGCACCCGCTGCAGCCGCCCGCTCGCATCTCCGTGTCCGACCGAGAGGATGTCTCGGTCTGACCGAGAGATTTCGTCCCGCTCCGCACCGCACAGCCCCGCTTCGCAGAGCCCGCACCGACCCCGCTCCGCCCCGTGTCCGACCGAAGCGCTCCCCCGCTCACGCCCGCATCGCCGCTTCGTTGCAACATTGCAACGTTGCAACGCCCGCACAGCGCTGCGACCGACTCGCCCCAAGCGCCCGACCGGAGGCCCGCTCCGCACCGACCGAGAGCCGCTCCGCAGCGCTGCACAGCGCCGTGCGCTGTGTCTAACCGAGAGATTCCCTCGGTCAGGCTAGTGTCCGACCGAGCGACGTTCTTCACAACGTCGAAACTCTCGCACCGCTTGCCACCGTGGGCCCCCCAAGTTCTCCAGAGGTATTGTGGGTCCCCTATAGGTCCCTAGGACTACTGTGGGCCCCACCAAGGTGCTTTCTCTCCGACGATTTGCCGTGTACGACGTTACGACATGTCGTAGCCCGTCGTCGCACGTGCTAGCTCTGGAATCTGGAACCGTTTCTCCGGTTGATGCTCTGAACTTTCCAGCGAGGAATCTATATTGGAATCTGGACTTGGAGCGCGTTCTTCTATTCCAACCCCTGGCGTCGCTACCCGACGCCAGTGTAGCTTTCCCGTCGTGTTGAGGTAACGCTTTACACCCTTAGGACCCCCAACCCATTGCCTGTTAATCAAGACTAAAATCTGTATTTTTAAAATGTTTTAAATGTTTTAAATTCACTAATCAAGATTAATAATATGGACTTTAGGCCGGAGGACATGTGCACGTAGGATAATTGTGATTTTGGACTCTCTTGGACGGTGTTTCTCAGACGTCGTACTTGCAGGCAAGTGAAACTTGCCAACTCTTGTGTAGGGCCATGTTTTTAGGCCATTTCCTTGTTTTAGCGTAAAAGAGACTAGTCAGTGAAATGATAGCTGGCTAGACACCTACTTGATCTAGTTTGACAACGAAACTAGATCCGTCACCTAAATTGGTCTAGCTTGACAACGAAGCTAGATCCAACCCTTAAACTTGTTCATGCATTTGTATCTGTCACGTTTAAATTCCTTAACTGTACGCATTTTAACTGCCATGCATTGCATTCCACATGTCATCCAAGTTGATTGTTGCATTCGTAGCACACGCTACAATACTTGTACTTGTACTCCTTGAATACTACTTCCTGGGAATGGGCCTCATGTGTTGGTCAAAAGCCAATGCCCGGTTTCCTTGTCCGGCTAGGTGCACCCATATGTCATACTTGTTAAAAACACTTCCTGGCTCGTGATCCAGAAGCGAGCATACCGTTCGGGGGTAAGGCCCTGGCTCGATACACGTGGAGGGGTAGGGATAAATGGTCACCTGAGCTTAGGAGTGGCCCGATCAGCCACTCTAGCCAGAAGGCGGAATCTCTGTGCACGAGGTGCTTACTTTACTTGTCTTGTACTAGTGAGTGTTACTTGTATAACTTGTCATCCATGCAATGTTTAAATGCCATGCTCGTACCTTACTTTACTTTACTTTACTTGTTGCACTCATACTTTAACTGCCATGTCATTGCATTCATGCTAGAACTGCTAGGTTGCTTTACTTTTGCCTACTTTCAGTTTCCTTGCACAAGTCTCTTGTAGACTTGCTGACATGTGCCCCTTGCTCTTTTCGATGTCACATGTTAGACCCTGAGCCAGAGACCGTTGCTGAGTACGTGGTGTTTTGCCGACGCTAAGCCTGAGCCCAAGTTTGTCCAAGAGGAGTTTTGCGGACACCGGTGACCTTTCTTTGTGACCATGCTGAGTTCTCCTTTTGTTTAGGTTTTCTGTTAGTTGTCGATGCATGGCACCTTTGTTTTGTATGTTGTACTTTTGTTGGCCATGTTTGGGCCTTTAGACTCTTTTTCTTTCTAGCCTGGTGGCTTTTCTGTGATGTTGAAACTTATTTATGGATATTCTGAGATATCTCTTTGTCTCATTTCATTATTATTATCTTTGTTTCGTTCGCGTTGCAAGGACCTGTAGTTTTAAATTTGATTGACGCTTATCGGACTTGCAGCTTTGCAGCTTCAAGTCTGAGCGGACCTTCTCACGCTTTGCCTCCATATTTTTGGGAAGCGGGGCGTGACACTTATGTCTTACGAAGTAAGACGGGATAACCGATTGAAGATTCGAGCCATGATGAATCCCTCGGAGGCCAAGAAGAAAGCTTTGATGTTCAACGCCAATTCGTCATCCTCCGAAAGTGATGAATCCGAGAACGAGATGGATTTGGGTGAAATGGCCCAAATGGCGAAGAAGTTCCAACACTTCTTCCGCAAAGGTAAATTTCCCTCCAACAAACCTTTTGAATCTACTAATGCTACTTCCTCTCTTTGTTATAAGTGTAATAAGCCCGGGCACATCAAGAGGGATTGCCCAATGCTAAACAACAAAGAAAAGTGGAAGGCACCAAAGTACCACAAGTCCAACAAGAACAAGAAAGACAAGAAGAAAGGACTCGTCGGTACCTTTGATGACTCGAGTGATGACTCATCAAGCGATTCTGATGATGAGAAGGGTGAGAGCATCCACATGTGCTTCATGGCACTTGAAGACCCACTCTCGGATGAGAGTGATTCCGATACAGATAACACCGAGGTAACAATGGATGAACTTCGCATAGCTAATGAAGAACTATTTGATAAATATCAATCTTTAATTCTTAGATACTCTAGCTTAAAGAAATCAAATGTTAGCAAGTCATCCATTCCATGCATTATCAACAATGACACCATTGTTGATACTTTAACCCTTGAGAAAGTAAACTTAGCTTCTCGAAATGTCACATTGAGAAATGAGGTGAATTCCCTCAAATCTCAACTAGATCAAACACATCCCATGGATAATAGTGATCTAGTTACACGCCACACACAATTGAGATTAGAGAATGATTCTCTTAAAACCCAAGTGCACGAGCTCAAAGCACGGGTGTCCACCTTGGATACCAACATTTCTTCTTTAAAGGAGAAATATGAGCTCATGGCCTCCCGTATTGTGAGATTCAATAAGGGACAATGAAAATTGGATGATTTGCTTGCAAATCAATTTCCGGCCACACATCGTGTTGGCCTTGGATTTGTAAAAGCTAATGCATCTAATGATCGCACCTCCTATAGTGGAGTCACTATAGATTTTGTGAGGCCTTCCTCCAGTGCATCCACAAGTGGTGTCAAAGACACTATAGGTAGCAATCCTACCAAGAATGTCACCACATCACTTTCTCTTCCTTTTGGCAAGAAACCCATTAAGGGTGGAAACCAAAAGCAAGGCCATGCTTATATGTACACTAATACTCATCCACGTAGGAAACATCCTACTTCACAAGTGGATAATCATGACACATTTTATGCTCCGCACCCACGAACACGTACACAACCACACATGAGAAATACTCATGTACGTGCTCCCACACACCCATATGCTCATACGCATCATTCCTTCATGTATGCTAATTCTCCATATGTCATGCATGATCAATGTGCTTCATATAATATGCATGTTCCCAAGAATGCATATCATTCAAGAATGTACAATGCATATCCTCCACCTCATATCTATGCTAGAAATCATGTTCCTAAGAAGCATGCACCACATAGAAATCCAACTCATATGCATGCAACTAGGAATAGGACTCCCAAGATGTACACTATTTGGGGTCCTAAGAACACTAGTCTAAATATTAGGAATGCTTATGTTGATTCCTACTTTCATGATGTAATTAGAAATAGTAACTATGTTGGGAAGCGGAAGTCCACTTGGACTTGGCTTCCAACGGGCTAATCCCCTTGGACCCAACAAACATTGGGTACCATAAGCTTATGGTATATTATATAGATATCCAAGAGAAAGAAGAAGAGCAATAAATGCCTTATTAGCTCTAAAGGGAAAGGATGGATTCTTGATAGCGGTTGCTCCAAACACAAGACGGGAGATCCCTCATTGCTCTCCGAAGTGATTAGCATCAAAGATGGTGCAACGGTCACTTTTGGAGGTAATCAAAAGGGAACCATCATTGGAGTAGGTATTGTTGGTAATCCTTCCAAACCCCTAATTACTAATGTTTATCTGGTTAGTGGTTTATGTCACAACCTCATTTCCATAAGTCAACTTTGTGACAAAGGTTACAAGGTTAACTTCGGAGAAGGATTGTGTACTATTGTTGATTGTGATTCAAATGTTTTATTTTCCGGTATTAGGCGTATAAATATTTATTATTTAAGCTTGCCTAAAACCGTAGAACATTGCTTAGTTGCTAACACAAGTGGACAACTATTATGGCATCGCCGTTTTGGTCATGTTCACTTCAAGCACTTATATAAGTTAGCTAAGCATGATCTAGTCAAATGTTTTCCTAAGATTGTTTTTAATAAGAAAAATTTTTGTGGTTCATGTCAAAGAGGTAAACTAAGTAAATCTTCATTTAAGCTTAAAGAAGGGATTACTTCTAAGAGGCCCCTAGAACTTCTACATCTAGATTTATTTGGGCCAACTAGAACCGCTTCTTTAGGTAATGCTCATTATGGACTAGTTGTCGTTGACGACTTTTCTAGATTTACTTGGGTTTCATTCTTAACTAATAAGAATGAAGCTCATGAAGAGTTTACCAAATTTGCAAAGAAGATTCAGAATCTTTTAGGATCCACCATTATCACTATTCGTAGTGATCATGGAGGAGAATTTGAGAATGAGTCTTTTACTAAGTTTGTGATGACTCCGGGATAACTCATAACTTTTCCTTTCCTCGTGCACCACCACAAAATGGTGTTGTAGAAAGAAATAATAGGACTCTTATTGAGTGTGCTCGCACTATGCTTCATGATAGTCATTTAGGACAACAATTTTGGGCAGAAGCGGTGCACACGGCATGTTATGTGCTCAATAGAATCCTAGTGAGACCCCGAACAAACAAAACTTGTTTTGAGTTGTTTTACGATAAAAAGCCTCAAGTGAAATATTTTCATGTCTTTGGTTCAAAATTTTTTATAAAGAACACCTTTGGTAATTTAGACAAATTTGAGCCAAGATCCGATGAAGGAATTTTTGTTGGATACTCCACACGTAGCAAAGCCTACCGGATATACAACAAAACTTCTTCAACGATTGAGGAATCACTTCACGTATCTTTTTATGAAGATTTTGACTTTCCTCATGTTGATGATGATAATGTAGATATTCTTTGTGATTCTCTTAATAATGTTAAGATTAATGATAATATTGTTGAGACTAACACTTCTAACGAAGTTGTTGAAGTTGTTCCTAGTGATCCAGGTTTACCCAAAGCTTATCCAACCGTTCGCAACCATCCCCATAACCAAATCATTGGAGATATTGGTGTGGGTGTACGAACGAGATCAAGAATTGAAGAATTCTCCCATTACGCATTCGTCTCTACCATTGAGCCAAAGAACATTCAAGAAGCTTGTGAGGATAGCTCTTGGATAGTGGCGATGGAAGAAGAACTAGCGCAATTCGAGAGAAATGAAGTTTGGGAACTTGTACCTCTTCCAAGTGGTCACCAAGCTATCGGGACCAAATGGATCTTCAAGAACAAGACGGATGAAAACGAGGTAATCACACGGAACAAAGCAAGGTTAGTAGCTCAAGGCTATCGGCAAGAGGAAGGTATTGATTTCGAAGAATCCTTTGTCCCCGTAGCTAGATTAGAAGCTATTAGATTGCTTTTATCTTTTGCATCCCATAAGAATTTTAAATTATTTCACATGGATGTTAAAAGTGCATTTTTAAATGGTTTTGTAAATGAAGAAGTCTATTTTTCTCAACCTCCCGGTTTTATTCATGAGAAATTTCCAAACCATGTTTTCAAACTTAAGAAAGCGTTGTATGGATTAAGACAAGCTCCTAGAGCTTGGTATGATCGCCTTAAGACCTTTCTTTTGAATTTAGGTTTTAAAATGGGAGAAGTTGATTCTACACTCTTCATTAAAGATTATGAAAATGACATTCTTTTGATTCAAGTTTATGTAGATGACATTATATTAGGTTCTACTAACTTTCATCTTTGTCAAGAATTTTCCAAATCTATGAAGGATGAGTTTGAGATGAGCCACATGGGAGAGCTCACCTACTTCCTTGGATTGCAAATTCGACAAATGGAGAATGGCACTTTCATACATCAGACAAAATACACAGGGGAGCTTATTAAGCGATTCGGGATGGAATCGTCTTCAAGTAAAAGGACTCCCATGAGTACTACTACTCATCTTCACAAAGATGAAAGCGGAAAATATGTAGACGTTCGTCTATATCGAGGTATGATCGGTGGCTTACTTTACTTAACCGCTAGTAGGCCCGATATCATGTTTTCCGTAAGTATTTGTGCTAGATATCAAGCAAGACCTAAGGAGTCACACTTGATTGCGGTTAAACGAATATTTCGTTATCTCAATCAATCCCTAGATTATGGGTTACTTTACCCTAAGTCTAGCACGTATGAGTTAATCTCATATAGTGATGCCGACTTTGCCGGATGCAAGTCCGACAGGAAAAGTACTAGTGGCACATGCCATTTCTTAGGAAATTCCTTAGTTTCTTGGTTCTCTAAGAAATAGAATTCGATGTCATTGTCCACGACTGAAGCGGAATATATTTCCGCGGGTCTTGCATGTGCACAAGTTCTTTGGATGAGACACACTCTTAGTGACTATGGTGTCAATTGTGATACTTGCCCTATCATGGTTGATAATCAAAGTGCTATTTGTCTTTCCAAGAATCCGGTACACCACTCCCATACCAAACACATAGACGTGAGACACCATTTTATAAATGATCATCTAGCTAAGAAGGACATCATCTTAGAGTACATTGAAACCCAAAAACAAATTGCCGATATCTTCACTAAACCTCTTAAAGAAGATTCATTTGTGAGGTTGCATGGAGAATTGGGAATTATGGGTGAATCTGAAATCTAGAAGCTCAATTTTCATGCTATAACTCCTTATTGAGCTCATATATTTGTGATTGTCCTTCTTCATGTGCTTTATTGATTTATGAGATTAAGAAAGGCAATTGTGACTTATTTGATTTTATGAGTTTTCGAAGTTGATTGGAATAATTTTTGTTTCAATAGATTTATTGTTTTTCATAATGATTTTAAGATGTATTTGTGATTAGAGTATAGGTCCTAGGGTGAGTGTTCTTATTCTCTGGAATTCTATCTCACTGTGCATTTTTGGACCAGGACGGACGACTGTTTCTGTTGACAGTCGACTGCCCTACTCTATATCCTCCATATGAAAATTGATATCTTTTGCACAGCCGACTGTTGACTGTTTTACAGTCGACTGTTCATTTAACAGGCGACTGCAATTTAGTCATCAGGCGACTGTACTATCTGTCAAATTTTTTCACAGTATTCTCTGTTTTTCTTGTGATCTGTATTAATTCTCGGCCAGCCGACTGTTGTGTATATGTCAGTCGACTGTCTAGCGGACAGGCGACTGCATTATACTTGACAGTCGACTGCCCATCTCTCTGAGATTTAATTTTATCACTTCATACAATCGACTGACTTTTGTTCTCCAGTCGATTGTCTCATGTTGTGTCGGTTCATTTGATTTGATCCGAGCCGTCGATTCTTTGATCTAACGGCTCAGATTGATTTTCCCTAGTTTATATTCAATCGAAGCGATCATTTCCCCTCGTCGTTTTTCTCTCTCCTCCGCTTCGACCGTTCAACTTCCCGCTCGATTTTCTCTACAAAATCGATCGATTTCGTGCCTTCAACCGTCGATCTCCTCCTAAACGTCGCTGTCGATCCTGGTCTACCATCGTCTTTGATCTTCATCTTAACGATCGTCTGTCTTCTCTCGGTTGGTGTGCTTTCTCTCTCTTGACCTACGTTGTTTACGTTTGTTGCTTCTGTTCTTCCTCTTTTGTTCCCATGGCTCCTAAACCTAAGGGAAAAGAGAAGATCATTGCTTCTAAACAACCTAGGGCTCCTAAGAAACTCATCGACAATATAAAGAAACCCTATAAAGCTCGAACCAAGCATGCTCGGTCTCCCGTGCGTTCTTCGTCGTCGGGTTATTCTCCTTCTTCTTCGAGCGATGCTCAGCCCTTGATTCATCGTCAGCGCAAGCCTATTGGTGTTCACATCAGTGAGCATGCTGCTGAGATCCCACATGTATCTCCTTCTGCATCCAGTTCATCCAAAGAGCCTCCTGCTGTACCTCCCTCTGATCCCCTGGTTCACGTTTGTCGAGACGATCTTTGTCTGGCAAAGTTTCACTCTCTCCTTGGGATCAATCTGCTTAGGGAGCGGTACATTGCTTTCCCCGCATTCACTGTTGAGAGACTCTCTGACATTCTGTCCGCTACTCACCTGGCCGACCTTTTTCGCTTCTCTCAGAGCGAGTCCCCCAGAGCCTACCCATTTCTGGTGAAGCTCTTCTATGCGAACCGCATTCACGGTGAGTATTCGACTACTGGCATACTTGATACTGTCGTCCAGGGCACCCCCATTCAGCTCACTCCCTCTCTCTTAGGGACTATCCTTAGGATTCCTTCTGTCGGCTCCCTCCCCACTGATATCAGCTTTTCCGAGATTGACGATCTTGACCAGTCTGTTCTCAGGGATATGTTTCGAGAGGTCCCTTTAGCTCTTGATTCGGGTGTCAGATCATCCATGTTCTCTGCACGGGGTTGGGCTGTTCACCTAGTGGTGAAGTCCAACATTCTGCCGAGATATGGATCGTCCGATCAGCCGTCTCAGGATATACTAAAGTGTATGTATGCTATTCTCTCTGGCGTGCCCGTGAACTGGGCCGGTGTCCTCCTTGACAGGATGGACAAGGTTGAGTTCACGTCCTCCTCGTCTCACATTCCCTTTGGTAGTCTTTTGACTCGTGTCTTCCGTCACTTTGGATTTGACTTGACCTGTTACGAGCCCATGCCCTTTGGCCCTCTCCTCGACGATTCTACGAAGTCGAATTCCTCTTCGGCTCTGCAGACTGCCTCGAAGAAGAGGAAGACTACTTCAGCTCCATCTTCATCCACTGTGCCTCCAGCTGATTTGCCTTCATCATCATCTGCTCCACCGTCTCAGGATACTATTTTGTCGATGATCTCTGGTATTTACCGGCTGCTGTCTCTCTCTCTCCTCCATCAGGGAATTCCCTTCCCTGAGGATTTGAGACAGTATCTTCCTCAGCCCCATGTGCCTCCTCAGCCTTCTGGTGTCGTTGAGCCTCCTGGTGTTGCTCCTACACAGGATGCTGCTGCTGCTGCTGCTTCTATTGCTCCTTCTGACCCTTCTCCAGAGGACACTCCTGATGCGTCAGAGCCTGCATCCTCGTCCGCAGCCCCTGGAGACGCTCACCCTTAGGTCGATGACTTTGAGTGATGTTATTTTTTTAGTGATGATGATATATGTTTTGTCGTTGTATGATGGATGATGTTGTATGCGACACTCTTTATATATGTATATTGCTATACTCTATGATGTCGTCATGATGTAGTTATTTTTTTGTTGCTCATGATGTATCTTTTTGGGGTGGACATGTTGATAACCACCCGATGATGTACTCAGCTTCTTTATATATATGATGTTGCATCTCTCTTTTGTGTCACACTATGCTATATTGCTTAATTTCTGTGTGATGTATAATATATTGTCTCTATGTATGCTTCACTCTTTTTGATGTGTTTTTGAGACAATACACGAATTTGATATTGGTTAATTCATGCTCTTTCGTTGAAGTGATGAATTTGTGAAAATTATTTTCTTTCCGAATATCTAAAATGTTGATATTGGATTTCAATTCCATTACTCACATGTGTATATGATGAGATTTTATGAGTTTTGATTCGATATATCTTTATACTCCTTGATTGTTGTTAGTTCGTATTTTAGCACTATTATTGTTGTTGTTATTTGCTCCCACCTTTTTGGATAATGCCATAGGGGGAGAGAAATAAACATACAAGATTCATAATAGATGCGCTAAGTATGTTCTAACGCTTGAATCTAAGATTTTCGTTGCCTTAGATTCAGGGGGAGTAAGATTACAATGAATAGGGATTTTACTTCCTAGATTTCTTGAATTAAATTCATTCATATCTCACTCATTTGCTTCAATTGCTATATAGATGCTCTAATATTTGTTGGCTAACTTGATTGGCATCTATGTGGGGGGAGTAAGTTTTCATTGCGCACAACTATTTATCTTTTTGTTTATGTTTGTTTGTCATCATCAAAAAGGGGGAGAATGTTGAGTATTGGACTTCCCCTTACTTGGTGTTAATGATGAGCAAACATAAATACTTGTGACTAATCCCCTATTTTGTAGTTAATCCATTGTCTAAGCTTACTATGAAGATCAACTAGCAATGGATGACTCACAAAAGTGATTGAAGGCAAATGATATGAATTGGATTATCGTAGATTGATGATTGAAGCTCTGTAAAGACTTCAAGCTCATACGATGGAAAGAAGAGATTATTCGTCAATGTAATTTTTCTTTTATCTCTTCTAGTATGTAGCTTAGAAGTAGAACTTTGATGGAGCACTCACACACATCTACTTTCGGTCATAGGACATCTCTAGACCTTTATCCTTTGATCTCAATTCAATTCTCTTTTGTTTGTGCTAGGATTGTTTATAACAGCCGACTGCTTAACAGTTTACAGTCGCTTGTCTCAAAAACAGTCGCCTGTGTTTTGTTCTACAGTCGCCTGTTATGCACAGACTATTACAATATAGTTTTTGGGTCCTCTCTGATTATCTCGCACAGGCTACTGTTGAACGTTTATCAGGTGCCTGTCTTAGCGACAGTCGACTGTGAATGGTTCATCAGTCGCCTGTCTCTCCTTGTCCAAACTCTGTTTGATCCGATTTCTACGGCCAGTCGACTTATGCTGTATATACAGTCGACTGTCTATTAGATCAATCGACTGTCTATACTGCAACAGTCGCCTGTTTGTAAGTCTATTCCTTGACTCGGCTCTCTGGAAATTTCTCATGTCTGTGACAGACGTCTGTTTAAGGTTATACAGTCGCCTGTTCTGATTAACAGTCGACTGTGTTCCTTGCATCAGTCGTCTGTCCTGTATCTTGTGAGATTTCCAGTATTTCATCTAACTTACTCTTCTCTCGGCCAGTCGCCTGTCGAAGAATGTACAGTCGCCTGTTGGTTTTACAGACGACTGTCTTGGCTTCATCAGTCGACTGTCCACGTGGTAAGTTACCGTTATGAATTCTCACCTACCCTTGATGACTGTGCAACAGTCGACTCTGGTTTGTTCAACAGTCGACTGTCACGAGTTCAGATTATATCCGTTGAGATTTTTCTCACGGATTTCGATTGGGTTTTTGCCTAAACTGTTTTGTGGATTTGAGAAAGCTATAAATAGAGCTTCTACTGTTTCATTGGAAGGTTACTCATTCATTGCAAAATCCTTTAAGCTTTCATTTCCAAAGATCAAAGCTTTCAAATCCAAAGCCCTAAGTATTTCCAAATCTTGTTCTCTTGCTCTCCAACCTAGAACCAAAGATTGATCTTCTAGGCATTTGGTGCAGTCAAGAGAAAGGGCTTTTTCTTCTCTCTTCCAAGAGAGTTCTTCAACACACATCACACTTCTCCTTCAAGTTCTACTTCAAGGCATAGGTGATTGTAAGTGTTGCTTTCAGATTTCATAACTTCATTATTTGAATTGTGCTCTCGGTTGTGAGAGTGGTTTTTGCTTGCTCCTTGGTTGTGGGAGTCAAGGACATCGATTGTATTCGATTGCACTTGTAGGGTTGCTACAAGTGGGTTTTTAAGGAAACCTCAAGTTAGGGTTCTAACTTGAGTATCCGTTGGTATCCGGGTGGTAGGGACGTAGGATTACCGGGAACAAGTCGGGAGTTGACTTGGGTAATCCGAACCCTTGAAACATAGCTGCGTTTGCGTGTGTTTCTCGTTGGGTTGTTTTTCTATTCCGCACGATTTGTTGGATTGCATTTTATTTGGCGTAAATTCCTTTTAAATTTGCATAAACACTATTCAACCCCTCTTCTAGTGTTTTCCCCATAGACAGGGTCCTTACATATATATATAATAGTAATAATAATAATCAGATATACAACTTCACCCCCGGACATCCAAAAATTACAAGGAAAATATCGTTGCGACCACGCCTTCGAGAGGATCGCGAATACGGGGTCCGGTCACGCGTAAGAGTTAAGGAAATAACAATAAAAAAATCAGAATGCAAAAATACACATAATCTAATACAACAGGGAGAAATGTACGAAAATACGTACGATAGAAATGTGGTCGTTACACCCTACCCACCTTAAGAAAAATTCCGCCCTCAGAATTTCTTAAGCTAAGTGAGGATCAAGGGACCCTGATAGACGAAGGATGAAAGTACCAAGGAAGCAAGAGACATGTAGCGAAATGAAAACTTCTGAATTGAAAGGATCAAGGATTGGAACAACTACAATCAAAAAAATATCTAAGATGTGACCAGGCGAAGATAGACGCATTTACGATATGAATCGATATATGCGATAATAGGGTTTGGTTCAGACTCCATCATTAGTCACTTACTTATTGTCTCGAACTTCCTCGACGACCATGGAGTAAGTTTGGTGCTGACTGAGGCACTGGGGAACCAGAGCAGGTACTCCAGCAGGTGTTTGACGGTTCCAGTTGTGAGTGCAGTCTCTAGCAGCAAGTGTAGGTGCTCCACAGATCAGACATTGGTTCAGCCTCTTCGGATAATCATGCCTCTGATGTCCAGTCTTGCCACAGAAGTGGCAGATTAGCTGTGTATGGTTGACAGGAGCAGCTGGCCTCTTGAACTACGTGGTCTCGGGAGGCCGAAAATTTCCTCTGGGCTCTATCCTAGGTGGCTCCATAGGACGCTTGCTTTCTCCAGCTGAAGGTCCTACTGGAAGTCTCGCCACAACTTCATGTTCTCTTGCACAATCCAAAACGTCCTGGAGGTTCGTCAGTTTCTCCGAGGTCATCGAGACTTGAATTTTGGGATTTAGGCCTTTACGAAACTGAAACACATAGTCTTCTGGGTCCTCGACCAGGTGGGGTGCTAAGCGGCTAAGCATAGTAAACTCATGCTCATACTCGTTGACGGTCCTATCTCCTTGGACCAGATTAGCGAAGCGCTGCTAAAGTTCTCTTTTGGCATATTTAGCATCAAACCTTTTTAGAAACATGCTCCAAGAGATCGGTCTGACTAAACATCTCTCTTCTAGTTGCCACCAACTCCTAGCATTGTCAGTCAGTTGAAGCTTCGCGACGTCGACCCATCTTGCCTGAGGGATTCGAGCAGCACTCAGCTTATCCTCAGTTCCTTGGACACACTCATCAGCAGCTAAAGGCCCTTCTTTTTCCGAGAAGCTCTTGGGTTGTAGCTCATGGAATTGCTTAATTTTGGGTTCAGCTCGAGGAGGTGGCGGTGCAGGTTGCACATGTTGTCTTCCTTGTTGAATCAGTCGCTGCTGAATCTCCAGCATTCCTTTCATGACACCTATAAGCTCATGAATGTCGGGAGCAGCACTTCTGTTGGCTCCATTTTTGTTTCGGGTGTGGGGTCCACCTGCCATGCTGCAAAGGAAACATGGTAAACATTTGCGCACAAGATCTATCTAGACAATTTGACTAATAATGACCCCATATTGTTCCGAGTAATTTGAAGAATGCACGACCTACATGGGCCACCACTAAAACCTGTCACGTCCTGCTTTCCAATATACTTGGGAGCGAGGATGCGAGCGAGTCCACATGGGCTGGAGCAGTGAAGCTCCAACCCAATAAGCGTCTGTGAGTAAACCGTAAGCAGATCCTTGCATGCAAACTCAAACAATATAGAATTTCATTATTATTACATCAATGTCCAGAGTTTCATGTACACAATTAAGGCCTAGCCTGGCCATTACAAACAGTCATACGAACAGAATTACACATGAATACAATTAACACAAATATTAAACTTTAGCGGCGTTGCAAAGGCACGTTGTTCACCAGCAGCAGATCTCATCGTCATGGTACACCTGGTCAGCTAGCTCAGCCTCGGGGTATGCTCCTCTGCAAAATCTGTCTAAAATCTGACGTATATTTCACAAGATAGAAACAAGGAAATATACATCAGCGAGGGTAGCTCGGCAAGATTTAAAACGTTAGAAGAAAAGGCCCTCGGCAAGGTTTTCAAAAATAGCTGCATTGCATTTTAAAACATGTATAATGACAATTATAATTGCACGGATTTACACTAGCATGGCAATTCTAAAAAGGAAGGTACATAGCAGTTCTATACAAAAAGAAGTAACAGTTCTGTTTAACATGTTCGATATATCCATTTCGATCTATTCAGTAGTGTGTGCAAGTTCTTGACTAAGGTTCACGTCGTTAGACGGCTAGTAAGTGGATCTACCTTTAAGTGCCCCCGAGAGGTAGTCCGTTTGCTACCGGCTAGTGCCCGCGAACCCAACCCCACCCAAGTGTACTTTATTGTCTGGATCACGAGCCAGATACAGCCAACCGAGCCATCGGGAGTTATAATACTGGACGAGCCAGGTGAGTCAACAGACTCTTTAATATTGTTCTATGATTTGCCAAGTCTTGGCGTGCAATGTCTATGATTAGCCAAACCGGCCAGCAAGTCTATGAGTAGCCAAACCAGCCAGCAAGTCTATGATGTGTCTTCTGCAATTTACAAGGCACTTATTAATTAAAATATCTCACACATGCACACACATGTTTTGACCTCGTCAACTGACTTAATGAAAATGTTCACACACACGCAGACGCAGATTTTTATTCACAATACACGAAAGTAACCACATGGAGCTTGTTATCACAACTAGATGAAACAATATTTTTAAAATATGTAAAAAGTGCACACTTGCATATCGGAATATCTCAATTTAAACAATCAAGTGCAGTGGTTATAAAACATGGAAAAATGTACACTTTCCTGACTGGGACGGTTTTGGATCTCCAAGCAACTGTAGGGAAAGACGCAACGTATCTGCGTCAACGGGTTTTTAACATTAATCTAAACTTTCATAACTAATAAAATAATACTAAATTACTTATATGAGACACTGCATATTATACTGTATGGTTCTTATATACATGTATATAATCCCAGTTTATATATAATCTAATTATATATATAACCATAGTATTAATGTTTGTATATGTAAAACTTATATAAACTTACTTGCGCGTTATATTATAATGTGTTAACTTATAAAATATAATATATATATATTAAATTGTTTGCGTGTGTCTGCATGGGCAACACTGTTTACGAAAGAAGAGGAAACAACTTACTTGATTAAGTTGCCATTGTTGCAGGTGATGGCAAGGAGTTGTTCGGGAGTGTTGATGGTCGGCGAGGGAAGAGGGTGGTGCAGTGGTGTGGCTCGGGCTTCAAACAGAGGGCGCATGGCTAGGGGCTCGCCGGTGCATTGAGGGGAGGCACGGCTTCGGGGTCATTGGGGAGAAGTCGGAGGGGCTATCGGAGGGCTAAAGTGAGAATGATGCAGCGGGGGTGTCCTGGAGTTCGTCAAAGAGCTGCTGTGGAGTTGATGGTCAGCGTCGAAAGCTGCTTCGTGCGGGAGGAAGTGCGACGATGAAGGTCAACGAGAGGCGAGCTGAGGTTGAAGGGAGTTGAAGGCGAGGTCGAGGGAGGAAGGACGTGGCAGGCAGGGGGCAGGCTTAAGGGCGTGGGCTGATCAGAGATGGCATGTCAAAGAGGAGGGAGGCTCGGATGGGGGGCGGTGATCTCAGGTCAAAAGAGGGAAGGTGGGTTGAAGGGGTGGTCGGAGACTTGGTCGGGCTTGTGGTTGCGTGTTCTGTGGGCAGAGGGGATGAAGCAGTGATGGGTTTTTGAGTTTTGGTCGAAGAGGTAGAGACGAGATGGTCGTGCGTGGGAGGTCGAACATGGGGGTCGGCTGGAGGAGGCCGCGGAGTTGGTTGAAGGGTGGAGGGGTGTCGGACTCCAGTGAGGGCTCGGGGAGTCTGCAGTCGGAGGGAGAGATACCTGCAGCGTCGGGTTGAAGGGAGGAGAGTCGGCGGCAGTTCGGAGGGGGTGGTGACGTGAGGGGTCGACAGTCGGGGTTGGCCCGTTGGAGATAGGGTTGAGGGCGGTTGGAAGGTGGCGAGATGCTGGGCTCATCGAAGAGGGGTTCGGTGCTGCAAGGAGGGCCTTCGGAGCTCGGGGGTGATGCATGAGGGCTCGGGAATGGCGGGTTGACGGTGAGGTGTTGAGCTGTGGGCTTGGGGACGGAACGCCGATGGGCTGAGGGTGAAGTGGGCTTGGGGTTGGGTTTGAAGAGGAGAGGAGCAGCTGCATTGGGGTTTTAAAGAAAAGGAGAAGAAGTGTAAGAGGAGGAGACGGAGGTTGGCGGAGATGCGGTGGTGGAGTTGGGCGCTGGGGGTTTTAAAAGGAAGGATAAGGAGGATGAGGAGGATAAGAGGGGGAGTGGACGTGGAGTTGAGGGGGAGAGAGAAACGGGTTGTTGGGTTGTTAAATCACATGCATAAGATGTGGGAGAGGGATTGAAGTGACCGCATAAGAAGGGGGGTTAAGATTAGAAAAAGTTAATTAGTTAAAATTTTGTTTAAAAAGATTAGTTAGTAGGAATTATTAGGATTCGGTTTTGATTTAAAATGATTTGATTTCCATCCGATTTCAAAACAAAATTTGAATTTGAAAAATAAAATTATTTTGATATATTTATATAATAGTAATAATAATAATCAGATATACAACTTTGCCCCCGGACATCCAAAAATTACAAGGAAAATATCGGAGCGACTGCGCCTTCGAGAGGATCGCGAATACGGGGTCTGGTCACGCGTAAGAGTTAAGAAAATTAACAATAAAAAATCGGAATGCAAAAATACACACAATCTATTACAATAGGGAGATACGTACGAAAATACATACAACAGAAATGTGATCGTTACATAACTTGACCCTTCCCTATCAGAGACCCCGGGCAGGCTTCAGAGTTGTGCCCCTTAAAGGGAATCCTCAGGTGAAGGTTGTCCTCGATGAAGGTTATCCTCCCCCGACATGTCACCCATGGGTCTGGGACAGTTTTCGGACTGCGCCCCCACCCAAACAGGTCTTCACTCTATCTCCGACATATGTCAATATGTTTCGACTTACGCAATTTTTGTGTTTTTGTGATATGAGAAACCCTAGATGAAGATCGACATGATCACTAGGGGTGGGCTACCTCACCACGCTCAAACTCCGGGGCAAGCTTACGAGCTGCGCCCTCGATAAGTTGCCAGGATCTAGAGATTGCCTCCAAAGCGCACCGTATCCTAAGAAAGTCGAGGGCAAGCTTACGAGCTGAGCCCTTGATAGGTTGCCCAGGCTTACGAAGCTTGCTGCCAAAATAAAAGGTACGAAGAAATAATACGTCATCCAAACTGGGCCGGGCCTCCTGCCCCAAGCTCGAACGATGGGTGCAATTGTGATGCCCTAAAGGCCGACCTAGTTGATAAAGTCCCACTTGAATAAAACCCACTCAAATAACCCATCAACAATCCTCATCAATGAGGACCAGTTTGCCAAGGCTAAGAGGAGCTCGCCGAGTCTTAGAGAAGCTCGTCGAAGCATAGCGAAAATCTCGTTAACCGAATCAAAAAGAAGAGTCCTCCAGCAGATCACACACATTCTATGCTAGCTCACCCCAGAGGTAGCTTGCCTACCTCTCCACCCCGAAGCAGTCCACCCAAGGAGGGAGGCGACCCGCCACAAATATCACTGTCAGTTTCATTACAGACAAAGTCTGACAAAAGCACACCTGGCCGCTTCGACGCCTGACAGCCTGTCAAAAGCGTGCCTGACATTTACGGCTCTGACAGCCTGACAAAAGTGCGCCTGACACATTTGGCCCTGACATCATTGGCCGAACCCATGTCATCCTGACACCGCCAGCTCAGCTAAAGCAATTGACTCCAGCAGCCTATAAATTGTTGGGGTTTTGGCGGACCCCCAGAGCTCGGATCCGTATCCGTCCTAAGTCGGACGGACCACGGAGGCACAAAAGCGCAGCGGAAAAACAGAAATCAAATTTTCACACTAGCTAAACTATTTAGCTAGGCTCTGGGGAGCCAGAACCTAGCCCGATCTATGCCGACTTGGAGTGGGTCTGACCACTCCAAGAAGGATCTACACTAAGCGACTAATTAAAAACTACGCTAGAAAACGCTTAACCACATACCCGGAATCTTGGCCCTGGAGCAGGCAAGATGTACCGCACCGTCTTGAGAAGCTCCTCGTAGCCGAGCCGCGTTGACCCGATCTCCCTGAGCCGCCTCGCACCCTCGCACAGATCCGCCCGAGCCGCTTTCGCCTTCGAGCCGATCACACGCGGTAGAAAGTTTCACTTGAGAAGAAACCCGCGTCTTAGACGTCCGGATCAGATCCAAACCCCCTTCGTAGTCGTGCTAGGACTACTCCAGAGAATAAGAAAATAGAGTGAGAGATTAGTCGCGGATCGAGCTTGCTCTAAAAATCTGGAGCTACCCGATCGTTGACTGGTGTGTGTTTCAACGAGGAGAGTGCACCCCTATATATATAGGGAGTGAGCACTCACCCTCTTGTTGCGGGCAATGTGGGACAATCCACATGAAGAGAAAAAATTGAATTAAGTCATTTGGCTTAATTTCAATTTTAAAGTTAGCCTTTCACAAAGTCAAACTTTAACTAATTAATTCTCCTCGCATACTAAACTTCAGACACCAAACAAGCTATCAATCAGAAAAGCTTGGAATGGTGAACGCGTAGGAACTGACGGTGACGAATTTCGACTTCGTTTGACCCCTCAAACAATTGCTCAAAGTTTAGCAATTTTCACAAAATTCGTAGCCGTCATTAGGGTTTTCAAAAAAAACCTAATTGACTTAAGTTGCGGGCGCGCCCGCTAGACTTAGCGGGCGCGCCCGCCCAAGGGGGCAAGGGCGGGCCGCCCGCCCGCTGCTGCAGCGGGCTGCGCCCGCTGCAACAGCGGGCGCGGGCCTGCTGTAGCAGCGGGCCGCGCCCGCTTACAGCAGGCACTGGCCCGCTGCGTGCAGCGGGCCGTGCCCGCTGCATCAGCGGGCGCTGGCCCGCTGTGCAGCGGGCCACGCCCGCTGTGCAGCGGGCGCCCGCCCGCTGCACACAGCGGGCCATGCCCGCTGCTGCAGCGGGTCACGCCCGTTTGCCTTTGCACATGGGCCTTTTTGGCCCAGTGGGTCTAACCCACTTCCCCTTGAACTCTTTCTGCATTTCTGGGCTCGTTTGAGCTCCGATTTGGACGCGGTTTGAACCTGTGTTTAGACCGGGACGATCCCGTCATCCAGGTAACCTTTTCCAACAAGTTTGTTCCTACTAAATTTGTTGCAACTAATTTACAACACGTTTAGTCAAAGTTAGCATCTAATGCAACGTTGTGTCCCTATTGCTAATGCGACTAACTTTCACAACTCAGCTTGTGAATATCATCAAATGATATTTCTCTCTATTCTATATTCCTATTACTAAGACACGAATACTACTCGGTGTGAGACCCTACAGCCTGACCTTACTATAGGTTGGGGCTCGAAACCCCTAGACGACGGTCACTACGAGCAGTAGCTGTCGTCCCTGTTTCAGAGTCATCATAACGTGATCGACCCTTTGACAAAAGTGTCATAGGGTTTGCATTGGCTGTGTCAGAGATGAATTCCGTTAGCTAAAATCCCTTCGTCAAGACTGTGTTTGATGTTGGCCTAGGGTATGGTTTTCTGTCAACCCTATTAGACAACATTGGTCAGTATACTGCGGTCTTTATTGTATACACGTTGTACAACTTGCAACGTACCCCGGCCGAGGATTAACATAAAGACCGTACTGAGCCTATAACACTAACTTCCCTTTAATGGAAGTGACGAATCCCATCTTAGTCACTTACTCACCTAGAGAGCTTCTGGTGCAACCCAACCTAAGATCTTTCATCAGGACTGGTCCTCGAAGCTAGATCATGGGTCTAAGCTACACCGTCCGTTCACAGGTTTATACAGATGACTTCAGGTCTTAAGGATCAACTAACCTATCATCACCCTAGAGTTATTAAAGACAGTTCATTAAAGTTAACCATTTAATAACTCTAACTTGGTCGTTCAGTGAACTCATTCTCCAATGAGCACCTGTGTCTCGTCTCCGACTTCAGCAAGTCGAATGACTATGAGATCATCATTACCCGAAGGTAAGACGAAGACACAGTGATCTATCCGATGTGTCGATATCCAGTTCTCGACACATCTACGATCACGAACCGTTTTAGACTTACGTTTCTATTCGGTCTCTTACTTACTCATAATCGAGATCTCATCTAGATATGTAAGGACCTAAGTCTAAGTCTATGGATATTATCTAAGTATATTAATACAAATGATTTATACTTAGAATAATACGTACCATATACGGTATGAACAAGACGTATAATCAAGATAAATTGCCTTATGGGCACATATCTTCCTACATCTCCCACTTGCACTTAGGCTATTTATCTCGGTATCTCATGTCGTTATAGCATATCAGTCACTTTGACATTTGATATGGCAAACCTAAGAGTGGTTCTACTAATAAGTATCTACAACGAATTTTAATGGATTGAAATTACATCTCTTGATCACACAGGGTTGATCCTTTGGAAAAATGATCTGGATCAATTTTCCTAACTTTGTATAGCTAACAGTTGGCTTATACGATTTAGATGTGGGGTCTAACATTTCCGTAAGTCAGTTCTAGCTCACTTCACTTTATTGTGTCAATATGTCAATTACATATTTGACACCCTAAGTCTATATATATATACTATTAAATCAAAACAATTTTGACTTAATGATTTATATAGAAGATTCATTAAAGTGAAAAATCCTTTTTACTTAGTCCGAAAAACGGAACTAAGTATATTAATACGCTCCCACTGACTTTAAGAATTACCTGGTCAAATTTCTTCAACATAATATCTAAATCATATTTAGATTTATGAGTAAAATAACCATTTGGTAAGGCCTTAGATGGAATGTACAAGTGTCAGATTTGGTTTGACGAATGAGTCAAGTCAAGATCATTTTAAGGAATCTTGACATTGACTCGTTCAATCAAAACATTCTACACTGTACAAATTCCTTTAACCACATTTAGTATTAACTCTTTTAATAACTAAATGCAGATAATCACGAGTTAATCTTGATTTGCGTATTGTTGTGATCGCACACAATTTATACGTCCCCTGGAACTTATACTTAACTACTGATTGACTTCAGATATTTAGTCAGCTTCAAAAACAATATTATCGAAGCTATACACCATTATTCGAAATTATACGCAACCATCACAGACAAGTCACATCCACAGAATTTTAAGCCAATTCAATTTCAATTGCAACAACCGAGACATCCATTCCAAAACAACGGGTTCATAAAAGGAACCTTAATTTGTTTATCAAAAATAAACCTTGAGTGCAAAGCACTCATTCATTGTTTTCGATCCTTAAAGATGATACATTTTATTCAAATAAGAAAAATATCATCTCCATCACGATCATCGTCTCCAGAAGTCTTTGAGCGGTCCCAGCAGCAACTGTTGCTTTGATTGCCGACCGATCTCCGTACTTCTCCAATCTCCAGTTCTTATCAGCCACCTGTATACAGTACACAGATGTCTATAAGTATCTCATACTATATGAATGGAAATAATTGCATTTAATTGAATTTTAATTTGTACCTGAGGTAGAGGCATCAGTATGCCCCTTCTTCTTCTCTGCAAGATAGATCTTGCAGTTCCTCTTCCAGTGGCCAATCTTGTGGCAATGGAAGCACTCAGATTTCGACGGGGCCCCTTTGTTCTTCTTCTTCCCATTCTTAGCCTTCGCAGGTTGTGGGACCTGCCTCTTCTTTCCTTTGCCTTTCGGCTGGTCGGAAGTAGCAGAGCCAACAACCAGTGCAGCCGGCTTCTTATGAATCTCCTCAAACTGCCGGAGCATATTGAGGAGACCCGGAAGATCCGTCTCAAGGCTGTTCATTATAAAGCCAGTTATAAAAGGCTTGAAATCGGGAGTCAAAGACTTTAGGATAATGTCCGTGGACATCTCATTGTCCAGGACAAATCCTAACTGGGCGGCGTCCTCCACGTACCCGATCATCTTGATAACATGATCTTGTACGGGTTCCGTCCCCATCTTGGTGCCCCAGAGGTTGCTAGTGGCCTCGAACTTGGCAGCTCTTGATCGCTTGCCATACAACTCTTGTGCGTTGAGGAGCATGCTTTGAACATCCATATGTTCATGCTTCCTCTGCAACTCGTTGGTCATCGAAGCCAGAGTAAGGTACCTGGCCTTCTCTGCATCCCTCTGGTACAATTTGTAGGCTTCCTTTTCCTCGTGGGTCGAATCTTCATCCGGCTTATCTGGAGCGTCCTCGAACAATACGTATCCTATTCCGGCTAGGGAAAGGACCAACTTGATGTTCCTAAGCCAGTCTTTGTAGTTCGTTCCATCCAGCACGTTCTTCTCAACCATGTATCTAAGTCCCGAATCCATTCTGTATTTTATAGATACTATAGTTAGTGAATGTTCGTAGTATAGTTTTGATGGTTTTAATAAAACTATATTCTCCCACTAAATTTATTTAAAGCCATAATAATAAACAATTTATTATAAAAAAATATTTGTGAGAGAGGGATCCGGCTACCCTGAGTCTGACAACCTTGAGTGTATCTCAACAAGTTGTCCGACTCTGCAGTCGGTAGACGAACTCGTCGTCAATCATATTTACTATGATTCCCTATCGATTTTTTACCCCTAGTCATTTGTGATCATGAGTGTGCTCAACCGGATCACAATGGCTAGCCTAGTCGGACCCTTGTTTTCGTGTCTAGCCTGACTTGCCCCTTTGCTCGGTGTATGCACGACGCGCCGGTTTGGGTCAGGTCTTAGACTACATTCTTGGTTAGACTTACGCCGAAGCTCGAGGGATTAGACAACAGTTTCAGTCAGGTTAAGATGTCAATCAAGAAATCGGTTTCTATAAGATTGACATGTCACGGCTTGAGTGTAGCTCAACAACCAGAACATGTTTCTTACAGTTGCCAACTCCTAAAACAAGGAGGGCTACGATTTATCTTGAACAAGATTATTATCGTATTGACTTAGGTATAGTCGATGGACTTACATAGTCATGAATCGACTCCTTGCGGTCCAGCGGACGCGGCCAGGGAATTGACTAAGCCAGGACCACTTGTTACCCAGTCTAGCTAGGTTGGTCTAAAAACTTTAGCCAAGCACATTGACCGACATCATGATCCATTGAAGGAGTTGTCATCAATCTTATGTTTTCCAAACAACTAAATGGCTTTTAATTAAAAGAACTAGTTAATCCTTGTCAACTAGTGGATCCTAAAAATTCAAAATTTTTTAGATTGGTTGAACATCTTTTATTAAGTCCTTATCAACTATAAGGTTCTACGTTCAACTTACTACCCCAATTTAATTAGGATTTATAAAACAATTCAACATTTTGTCTTTTATGAAAATCATTAATTAAACGATTTAATGAAATGATTTACAAACAAGGGGACTACCCTAATCAGGTATTAGGTTCAATGTTGTTTTGTTTTATTAAACATAACATGTCACTATCATGTTTTAATGGCTAACCTAACAAGGTTTGTGTATACATTATACAACATGAAATGAAAACTAACTTTATCCGCATAAAAGAAAGTTTCATTTTTAGTGACATATAAAAGGTATTTGCAAGTTTAAAAATTATCTATATAATACAAACATGCAAATCTAAATTTTAACACTTAAAATTAAAGATTAAAATTTTAAAGCCTTCATTAAAAATTTTATCGCATAAAACTAAGTCGTACAAAATTATCTAATAATTTTAAACCTAGGCCTTAAAAAAAATTTAACCTCATTTCTAAAATTAAAATATCACATAAAAACTTTAGAAACATCTCTGTAGTAAAAGAAATTAATTTTATATTACATCTCATGAAATAAAATTATTTCTATTATTAACATATTTAACAATTTTAAAACTCTTTTAAAATCTTTTAGAAATCCTTTTTAGAAGCTTTCAAATAAAGTTTAAAGATTTCTAACTTTATGTAACTAAAGAAAAATTCTTAATTTTCAAAAAAAAAATAAAATTTTCTAAAGTTTACATAAACTTTAAACACCCTTTAAAATTTTTAATGTCTCATAAAAATTTACAAAGTATTTAAAACATAGTAGACTACTTTTAGATTTATCGCATAAAAATAATTGTCCCAAAATTAAAACAAATTTCCGTGTTGCAAAATTAATTTTGAAACACAAAAATTATTTTCAAAAAAAAAAATTTTTTTTTTGAACATGCAAGCTAAGCATTTTTAATAATTTAAAAAGTCGCTATAGTAGATCTATAGCATAACCTGGCTCTGATACCACTGTTGGGGTTTTGGCGGACCCCCAGAGCTCGGATCCGTATCCGTCCTAAGTCGGACGGACCACGGAGGCACAAAAGCGCAGCGGAAACACAGAAATCAAATTTCCACACTAGCTAAACTATTTAGCTAGGCTCTGGGGAGCCAGAACCTAGCCCGATCTATGCCGACTTGGAGTGGGTCTGACCACTCCAAGAAGGATCTACACTAAGCGACTAATTAAAAACTACGCTAGAAAACGCTTAACCACATACCCGGAATCTTGGCCCTGGAGCAGGCAAGATGTACCGCACCGTCTTGAGAAGCTCCTCGTAGCCGAGCCGCGTTGACCCGATCTCCCTGAGCCGCCTCGCACCCTCGCACAGATCCGCCCGAGCCGCTTTCGCCTTCGAGCCGATCACACGCGGTAGAAAGTTTCACTTGAGAAGAAACCCGCGTCTTAGACGTCCGGATCAGATCCAAACCCCCTTCGTAGTCGTGCTAGGACTACTCCGGAGAATAAGAAAATAGAGAGAGAGATTAGTCGCGGATCGAGCTTGCTCTAAAAATCTGGAGCTACCCGATCGTTGACTGGTGTGTGTTTCAACGAGGAGAGTGCACCCCTATATATATAGGGAGTGAGCACTCACCCTCTTGTTGCGGGCAATGTGGGACAATCCACATGAAGAGAAAAAATTGAATTAAGTCATTTGGTTTAATTTCAATTTTAAAGTTAGCCTTTCACAAAGTCAAACTTTAACTAATTAATTCTCCTCGCATACTAAACTTCAGACACCAAACAAGCTATCAATCAGAAAAGCTTGGAATGGTGAACGCGTAGGAACTGACGGTGACGAATTTCGACTTCGTTTGACCCCTCAAACAATTGCTCAAAGTTTAGCAATTTTCACAAAATTCGTAGCCGTCATTAGGGTTTTCAAAAAAAACCTAATTGACTTAAGTTGCGGGCGCGCCCGCTAGACTTAGCGGGCGCGCCCGCCCAAGGGGGCAAGGGCGGGCCGCCCGCCCGCTGCTGCAGCGGGCGGGCGCCCGCTGCTGCAGCGGGCGGGCGCCCGCTGCTGCAGCGGGCGCTGGCCCGCTGCACACAGCGGGCCATGCCCGCTACTGCAGCGGGTCACGCCCGTTTGCCTTTGCACATGGGCCTTTTTGGCCCAGTGGGTCTAACCCACTTCCCCTTGAACTCTTTCTGCGTTTCTGGGCTCGTTTGAGCTCCGATTTGGACGCGGTTTGAACCTGTGTTTAGACCGGGACGATCCCGTCATCCAGGTAACCTTTTCCAACAAGTTTGTTCCTACTAAATTCGTTGCAACTAATTTACAACACGTTTAGTCAAAGTTAGCATCTAATGCAACGTTGTGTCCCTATTGCTAATGCGACTAACTTTCACAACTCAGCTTGTGAATATCATCAAATGATATTTCTCTCTATTCTATATTCCTATTACTAAGACACAAATACTACTCGATGTGAGACCCTACAGCCTGACCTTACTACAGGTTGGGGCTCGAAACCCCTAGACGACGGTCACTACGAGCAGTAGCTGTCGTCCCTGTTTCAGAGTCATCATAACGTGATCGACCCTTTGACAAAAGTGTCATAGGGTTTGCATTGGCTGTGTCAGAGATGAATTCCGTTAGCTAAAATCCCTTCGTCAAGACTGTGTTTGATGTTGGCCTAGGGTATGGTTTTCTGTCAACCCTATTAGACAACATTGGTCAGTATACTGCGGTCTTTATTGTATACACGTTGTACAACTTGCAACGTACCCCGGCTGAGGATTAACATAAAGACCGTACTGAGCCTATAACACTAACTTCCCTTTAATGGAAGTGACGAATCCCATCTTAGTCACTTACTCACCTAGAGAGCTTCTGGTGCAACCCAACCTAAGATCTTTCATCAGGACTGGTCCTCGAAGCTAGATCATGGGTCTAAGCTACACCGTCTGTTCACAGGTTTATACAGATGACTTCAGGTCTTAAGGATCAACTAACCTATCATCACCCTAGAGTTATTAAAGACAGTTCATTAAAGTTAACCATTTAATAACTCTAACTTGGTCGTTCAGTGAACTCATTCTCCAATGAGCACCTGTGTCTCGTCTCCGACTTCAGCAAGTCGAATGACTATGAGATCATCATTACCCGAAGGTAAGACGAAGACACAGTGATCTATCTGATGTGTCGATATCCAGTTCTCGACACATCTACGATCACGAACCGTTTTAGACTTACGTTTCTATTCGGTCTCTTACTTACTCATAATCGAGATCTCATCTAGATATGTAAGGACCTAAGTCTAAGTCTATGGATATTATCTAAGTATATTAATACAAATGATTTATACTTAGAATAATACGTACCATATACTGTATGAACAAGACGTATAATCAAGATAAATTGCCTTATGGGCACATATCTTCCTACATAAATACCCCCTCTCCTCCAGCGAGAAAGATGTGGGATGGCTAATCAGTAAGAAACCCTAACACACCTACTTATATTCAAGGTCGAATATCCCCCACATGTTCGTACCTTCCACACAAGTTTGCCACGCAAGCGCCGATCTGCCTCTATGATCACCCTGCATGTCCAACATTCTCCATACAGTCACCCGCTAACTTAAGCATCGGAGAGGCCACGGGTTGGCAGCCAGCCCCACCTTTCTGATGAGTTGTTCTCTTAGCAGGTAGCTCGCCCCAACCACCGACGGTCAAAGTAACCCACGGCGAACTACTCCAATAGACGGGCGACCTACTCCAATTGACGGACGACCTGAGATTTCCATCTACAAAGCGTCCTCAAATCGTGATTAGCCTCGTCATCAACCTTACACTTGTAATCATCGTGACCTTGATTTCCCACTTCAATATAAGTTCATTGTAATCGGATTTACCCCGCAACAAAGCTAATGCTCGCACAATAAGCATAAAATTTATCTTAGAATTTATGACAAATATATGTGATGCAATGCATATAAATATTATCCTAAATTCAGGCATCATATATGATAATATGCTAGTAATAATTTTTGTGCATATGGGTCAATTCAAATAAAAATGAATAATATCCTTGTGTATTTTGTTTGAAAGGAAAAATAAATTTTCCTTTTATGCCCCCTTTTATTCACAAATGTCCCCATTTATCCTCTTATTTTTTCTCATATTTATCCATATTTTCACAATTTATTTCCATTTAACATAGGCCCATAATCTCCTTTTTCCTTTCTTTCTTTTCTTTTCTTTTGTTTTGGCCTGCGAGCCGAAGCTCGTAGATCGCAGCGGGCTTCGGCGCAGATGGCCCAATTAGGTTCTTTTATTTTTTTTTTTCTTTTTCTTTTTGTTTTTATGTGTTTGGGACAATGGCCCAATTAGGTTTATGGGGAAGCGGCGGGGTTTACAGCCACCCCCAGCGGTGGTTCACCACCGGCAGGGGGTGGCCGCCGTGTAACGTGGCGACGCGCTGCCGTCGGGCAGCGTTAGGCGTTGTCGATGAGGGGCCGTCGTCAATAGGATTAAATTTTTTTTGTTTGAAACCCCCTAGCTTAGGTTTTTGCCTTCCTTCGGCGGCGGCGTGCCACCATCGCTTGGGAAGTGACGGGGCTATAGGGGGGCGTTGATGTTGCCGGTGACGTAGGTGTCGCTGGCCGTCGGGGGTTTGCGAGTAATTTTTGTGAGAATAAAAACCCTAGATGGGGTTTTGCCGTTGTTGGATGCGACGGTGTGCCGCTGTAGTGAGGGGAGCAGTTGGGCAATATGCGGGGTGATGGCGACGGTCGTTCTTCCCTAGGATCGGCGGCGAGGAGCCGTCGTCCTACTCAAAATTATTGTTTTTGTGTTCGATCTGGGGAGATCTACATAATAGGCATCATGATCATGATAAAAAAATGTGATGACATGTATCCATCAGTATGCATATACTTGTATTCGACGTATTTTCATATATTAAAAGTATTTTATAATGGTTGGTCAAGAGTTTAATATCAAATTGGTTTCAAAATCATTTATAAAAAATGTTTTGTAGTTTCAACATAGTTGAAGCCTATTTTAGTGAGTTCGAGTGCCATCCAAAACTCCTAAATAATTTATATAATACTCTATATCTAATTATTACCGATTTAGATGTATGAATTAATTTTCTATATAAACGGTATCAAAATGATTTCAAACTTCTTTAGTATGATTCTATAGTCATTTAGTGTTTCGTATATTAATTTTGTAATTTTCTGGAGTCAAATCGATCTAAAACCCGCAAACCCTCATCCCAAACATTTTGGCCTAAAACTCGTATCTCTGTAGCTCAAACTTCGAAATGGATCTCATATTCACGATCCTCGCGACGATACTAACCCATGGCTATGTTTTCGTAATTTTTCGGCGTCGTATGCGAAAACAGGTTAGTGTTACTAATTACAATCGCTAATGACATTTTACTCTTACTAATTACCCTTACTAATTACTTTTAACCATAACCACCATTTTAAATGGCTGCCTAAAATTGGAAAGATCCAATTTTTTTGGATCTCAACCTCCCCCATTTACTATTTAGTTTATTTTAAAACTTTTATTAATTATTTTAATTTTCTAAAATCCTATATGTAAACCCACATCTTCCTCTCTTCCCCAAGCCCGAACGCAAACCCCAACCCTCCATTGATTATTCACAAACCTAGCTCTCCACGTGCTCTCTCTCACTCTCTCACCCCCCATCCCCTCTCACCCACGCCGGAGAAGTAACCACCGCCAGAGCTCCTCCGCTCCACCACCGTAGCAACGCCCACACCCGTCCCATTCGTGCTGTCGGAGCCCCACCGGACTTGGCTCCGCCACCTTGCTCCTCTCCCCGCTAGCTGTTGCCACTTCTGCCACCGCTTCAACCACCGTCCTTCGCCTTGTTCGCCCACAGTGCCACCACCACGACGACGCCTTCAACCCAACAGCCCCCGCTCCGCTCTCCTCTCTCCAACAGTGGCCTTCGACCCACACCCCCGAGTCCAAGCCTGCTCAGCCCCCCTCTGCTCCTTAGCCTCCTCCTCCTCTGCCCCGAGACCCCCTCGTCACGCTGCCATCGCCTCCCTCATAGCAACCGCCGCCACCACCGCCGGGAACCCACAGCTCCCCCCTCGTCGACTGCCATAGGCTCGAGCATGCTCCACGCTACCACTATATTGGTTGCTGAACCCCAACTTCCTCCGGCGTCGCCCCACCACTGTGGACCCGCCGCGACTTCCTCCGAGCACCGACCCCCGCGCCTCCTGCCGTGTCGCTGCCCCCCAACGAACACCTCCCGCTATATATCGAAGGTAAGAAGAAAACTTATATACAATACGTATTTTATTGCATATATATGTATATACGTATATACGTCTATATATATATACGTTATATGGGTGTTTAAGTCTAAAATCAATAATAAATAATCTACAAGACAGAAAAATACACGATAAGGCCCAGAAAATCCGAAATGACGAAATGGATCCGTTGGCGCTCGTTTCATCGCCAAAAAATAAGTATATCTCCCACAATGATTTTTCGAAGTCAAAACTTAATAAAGCTAAATTCGCGTTAAAATTCCTACAGGAGATTTTCACGTACACTGACGTACGAGAAAAATATATGTTGTAGTACTAAGTAATACGGTCATTTTGACCCCTTGTTGGAAGAATTTCGATGTATGGTTTGCCCAATAGAAATCATTGAAAAATATAATGAAAAATCGTTTTCTCATTTTAATTAGTTTTTTATGGATTCTAAGCTTTCAAAAATTATTTAAAATACATATAGGCTTCAGAAAAAATATTCTCTTCCTATATAAAATTAGTTATCCCACATCTAGCCTATCTAAAAATATTTAGTACGTATTTTGACAGGTTTCAAGTTATAATAAAAATACGAACAAGTTAAGAAAAAATAGATAGAAAATAGTGTGGTCTTTAACCGATTATTTCTTGTGATTGCAGGTACATATTCTTACACACAAGCACCCTCAGAAGCTATAACTCCAGTCTCGACTTACTACGACGATTCTCAATAAGTAAGTCACTCTAATTCTAGTTTTATAAGTTAAGCAAGTGCAATAGCATGAACTTAGGATTTTATATTCTCGAAACAACTATTGATCGAACAAATGACTAGAGACCTAAGTAACTAGGGAAATAATCAACTACAGAACGACTATTCACTTAAACCAACAATTTTTGTATTCCATGTTTGTTGGACTTGTCTTTATCCTAAAATTTCTTAGCACCCGCGTTGGCTTAACTTCTGGTTTTCAATAAGTCAATCTGTGGTCCTGGTTTAACTATCGTAGTGGTAGAGATCTAAATAAATATGGAGCTCTAAATAAACATGAACTACGCTACTTTTTGTTAATATAATCGATGGAACATATGTGATTATTGTCGTTCTTAACATTGGTATCACCTGGTGTCTAGGATTGTTTACGCCAAAGTTTGGATCACCCTGCTTGCGGGGATAATGACCTACTTGGCCAAACCTGACTGGCCGTGTATGCATGAATCAATGTTAGAATTCCATTTATCATCTGTTCGCAACTATTGATTCTAAATACCTTCAAATAAGTTTCTTTGACCTTTCATCGCATGTATACTCATATTCACCATGATAACTCTTGTTCACTCTGGTCCACCATGTTCTGATGATTGTTGCACGATTGCTCACATTTAAATAGTCACATCACCTGCTGCATGCCATCTATAAATCGGTAAATACTAATGAATTATCATCTGGAATATCATATGTGGAACATCTTGTGGAATATCTTGTGGAATATCTTGTGAAATATCTTGTGGAACATCCCGTAAGAAACATACGCATAGAACACATGACACGTCACTAGGGTTTGGGGTAACTCATAGTTTGAGAGAATGTGGGAGTGACTGGAGTTCATCTACCTGCTGCCTATGTCGGCAAACATAGATGCTTGTGTCGGCATAACCTTACATGCTGCCTGCGTCGGCAAAACCTACTACTAACTGTGTGTCAGTCCCGTTTAGGTAGAGCGCACCCAGGCAAGAGATGAATTCAATGGTTGCATATCATACTCTCCAACTTGAGTCACATAGTTTAGTTACTACTTGCAAAACTACATTGCTGCCTGTTTGTCTTATTATTGTTACTCCACATGCCTGCTTATCTTACTATTGTTGCTACCTTGCATACTTTGTTACCATGTTATATGTTCCATGTCATAGTTGTTGCTTTCATACTTTACTTATCACACTTACATATATGACTGTTGTTCATTTACTTGTCGCATGTTGTTAGTTTCCATAGCCTGTTCATTCACATGCTTGTACACTACTTTTACTACTATTTCTAGAATTGTTGTGACTTACGGTTTTATTTTCGTGGCACCGAAGACGATGTACTTGTTGCGGTAGATGTTCCTGAGTTGCAGAGACAGAGTTCGACCCTAAGACTGCAGCTTTTAGAGTTATATTCACATATGTACTTCCTTTCTTTCATGTACCTTTGTTGGAGCGTATTGTACATTATGGATTGTAATAAATAAACACTATTTGAGTATTTTTCTACATCTCTGCATCGTGGCTATATTGTTTTCACTGGTTATCTGCAGACCTGCAAATGTAATCAAATAAGTAATGGCCCCCGAAAGCGGATCGTTACAAGTTTGGTGGCCCATGCAGGTTCGCGCTAACTTCCTTGTGAATAATATAGTATGGTCATGATGTACAGTATAAAATACTCAAATTAACCTCGAGTACAGGATTTCTCGAGTGTTGGCATGTATAAGACATACATGTGAAGCGTCCTTATTACACATCTTCCTTAATCCTCATCATATTCTTTGAACTCTTGACCCTTGCTTAGAAACTCGTGTTCCATTCTTTCGATATACCTTCCCTAGTAACCTTCTTTGCTAGCAGTTATAGTGATTTTTCATAGGTTGAACTATCTACTCACTTCATCATCATCACCCTTCCTTCAGTTGGTGATGGCCACTCGATTGTCCTTCTTAGTCTTGGAGTATTTATAGTTGTGCTTAGCTCATCCATACCCTGGCTACATCATTTTGTAAGGAGGATAGCATTCTAAGTTTTGACCATCCGAAGTTTAAGTTCAACAGAAGCAGATCAGAAGGACCAGTGAAGGATCAAGCCAAGTTGGAGGATAAGATAGTACCAGTTGAAAGACGACATTTCAATTACAGCTACAAATACTTGATGATGTCATTAGTGTGGTCAACACACCATGTGCATTCATGAGTCGCGTAATCTAGGTATTCTACGAGTGTCTGGACACATTCGTAGTAGTCCTCTTCAATGACGTCTTCAAACAACGCTCAGAAGTATTTGAGGATGACGCTAGAGAATTGGAGACGAGCCAAACCACGACTTGCAAGTGTAGGCTGTTACGTCTTCTTCATCATTCTTGAGCTCGTATTTCTCTTCTACCCAGTACTTTCATCTTGTACCCCGATTTTCCATGGGTTTGAATCCTCTTTCCCGCCTACCATCTCCACTCTTTATTGCCTTTTGTCTGCACACTCTCCTCGAGCCCCGGTCCCGCCTAACCTAACCTACCTTACCCTACCCTATCGATGACTTCGGTGCCCGTTTAAGCCCCTCCTCTCTTCCCTCACCAACCCATCCTGTGGCTTCTTCATCATCGCGACGACGCCTACCCCTTCGCCATGCCTCTTCCTTCGTGAGCCCAACCCATCTCACCTCAAGCTCCTCCAGCCTCGCTTGGAGCACATGCCACGTCGAGCAGTCGCAGTCATCGCCGTCACATAACTTGGATCGACGACAGCCGATGGCCCTCCAACGTTCTATTTTAGGATTGTTGGGCTTAGCGACGACCCTCACCGCCACCCTCGATGTTGCTGTGTGGTTGAGATATTGGGAAGTTGTGATTCTTGGGTTTCTTTCGAGCTCCTTGTCCTGGGTCTTGCCCCTAAAGATGCCCCGCTTTGTTTCCTTCTTGGGTCCACTCCTTCGTGTTTGTTGGACTGTGAGTTCTTGATCGTTGACTTGCTTAGGGTTAATGGTGATAAATGTGGATGTCAACCAATGGAGTTGGCAAGGGGTATCGTTAGGGATGAGTATTGGCTTGCTATTGGCCTTAGGTGTTGAAGTTGGATGTCGGCCTTGCGCTTGGATTTGGAAGACAGTTTTGGTGCTGGCTTGTTGTTGGATGTTATGGAAATTGATGGAAGGAGTGGTAGCGATAATTTTGGTCCTTGAAAGTTGGCCTTGTATTTGTCTTTTGGTGTTAATCTGGATATTGGTTTGTTGTTGGGGTATCATGGGAGTTGATGGCATTGGTGCTTGGCTGGTTAAATGTACCAGCACAAATGCATATGGATTAGTCGATACCCCCTTTTGTATGCTATTATTCTTAGCTATGCCCCATTTGTCACCATTAGCACGAGTATAAGCTTTAAACCTTATGATCTTCCTTTTGATGTGGTTTAGATAGCTTGCTACTGACTTATCACCTGCGGTTCCAAGTTCGAACAGATTTTATCATAATAACTATCATTTTCATATAATGCCATTAGCTCATATTAACTTTTGGCTACTTGAACATTCAAGTTAATTATTATGACGATACTGGTCTCAGGACTAATTACGGAAGCTATGGTGATGTTAATAGTATATATTTGTTTATTAGTAATATCTCATGTTTTCTTGATTCTATGATATCACATTATTTCATGCTATTAACAACTTATTTTCCTATATCGTAATCGTTCATCATGCATTCCTTTCAATTGTTTAAATTGCTTAGGCAATTATCGGTCTTCTAAATTCCAAGTGCGGAATTGTTTTAAGGATGGTAGGATGTGACGACCCGTATCCATCAGTACGGTATATTTGTATTCGACGTATTTTCATATATTAAAAGTATTTTATAATGGTTGGTCAGGAGTTTAATATCAAATTAGTTTCAAAATCATTTATAAAAAATGTTTTGTAGTATCACCATAGTTGAAGCCTATTTTAGTGAGTTCGAGTGACATCCAATACTCCTAAATAATTTATATAATAATCTATATCTAATTATTACCGATTTAGCTGTATGAATTAATTTTCAATATAAACGTTATCAAAACGATTTCAAACTTCTACAGTATGATTCTATAGTCATTTAGTGCTTCCCATATTAATTTTGTAATTTTCTGAAGTCAAATCGACCTAGAACCCACAAACCCGCTTCCAAATGGGTTGACCTAAAACTCGTATCTCCATAGCTCAAACTTCGAAATGGATCTCGTATTCACAATCCTCGCGACGAAACGAACCAATGGCTATGTTTTCATAATTTTTTGATGTCGTATGCGAAAACGGGATAGTATTACTAATTACAAGCGCTAATGACATTTTACACTTACTAATTACCCTTACTAATTACTGTTAACCTTAACGACCCTCTTAAATGGCTGCTTAAAATTTGTAAGTTCCAATTTTTTCGGATCTCAACCTCCCCCCTTTACTAATTGGTTTATTTAAAACTTTTATTAATTATTTTAATTTTCTAAAATCCTATATATAAACCCACATCTTCATCTCTTCCCCAAGCCCGAACGCAAACCCCAGCCCTCCATTGATTCTTCACAAACCCAGCTCTCCCCGTGCTCTCTCTCACTATCTCACCCCCCATCCCCTCTCACCCACGCCGAAGAAGCAACCACCGCCAGATCCTCCTCCGCTCCACCACCGTAGCAACGCACGCACCCCTCCCATTCGCACTGTCGGAGCCCCACTGGACTTGGTTCTGCCACCTCGCTGCTCTCCCCGCCCGCTGCTGCCACTTCTACCACCGCTTCGACCACTGCCCTCCACCTTGTTCGCCCACAGTGCCACCGCCACGACGCCGCCTTCAACCCAACAGCCCCCGCTCCGCTCTCCTCTCTCTGACGGTGGCCTCTAACCCACACCCCCGAGGTCAATCCCGCTTCAGCCCCCCTCTGCTCCTTAGCCTCCTCCTCCTCTGCCCCGAGACCCCCTCGTTACGCTGCCACTGCCTCCCTCACAACAACCTCTCTGCCACCGCTGCCGTGAACCCACAGCTCCCCCCGGTCGACTGCCATGTGCTCGAGCACGCTCCACGTTGCCACTGCCTTGGTCGCCACACCCCAGCTTCCTCCGGTGTCGCCCCACCGCCGTGGACCTGCCGTTGATTCCTCCGAGCACCGACCCCCCCCCCCCCCCCCGCTTCCCGCCGTGCCGCTACCCCCAACGAACACCTCCCGCTGTATATCGAAGGTAAGAAGCAAACTAATATACAATATGTATTTTATTACGTATATACGTATATACGTATATATGTCTATATATATACGTTATATGAGTGTTTAAGTCTAAAATCAATAGTGAATCATATACAAGACAGAAAATAGACGGTAAGGCCCAGAAAATCCGAAACGACGAAACGGATCTGTTGGCGCTGGTTTCATCGCCAAAAAGCAAGTACATCTCACACAATGAATTTTCGAAGTCAAAACTTAATAGAGCTAAATTCGCTTTAAAATTCATATCAGGAGATTTTCACGTACATTGACATACGAGAAAAATATATGTTGTAGGACTAGTTAATACGTTCGTTTTGACCCCTTATTGGAAGAATTCCGACGTATGGTTTGCCCTAGATAAATCTTTGAAAAATATAATGAAAAATCGTTTTCTCATTTTAATTAGTTTTTTATGGATTCTAAGCTTTCAAAAATTATTAAAAATACATATAGGCTTCAGAAAAATATTTTCTTCCTATATAAAATTAGTTATCCCACATTTAGCCTATCTAAAAATATTTAGTATGTATTTTAACGGTTTTCAAGCCATAATAAAAATACGAACACGTTAAGAAAAATAGATAGAAAATAGCGTGGTCTTTGACCGATTATTTCTTGTGATTGTAGGTACATATTCTCGCACACAAGCACTGTCAAAAGCTCTAGCTCCAGTCTCGACTTGCTACGACGATTCTCAATAAGTAAGTCACTCTAATTCTAGTTTTATAAGTTAAACAAGTGTAATAGCATGAACTTAGGATTCTATAGTTTCGGAACAACTATTGATCGAACAAATGACTAGAGACCTAAGTAACTAGGGAAATAATCAACTACAGAACAACTATTCACTTAAACCAACAATTTTTGTATTCCATGTTTGTTGGACCTGTCTTTATCCTCAAATTTCTTAGCACCCGCTTTGGCTTAACTTCTGGTTTTCAATAAGTAAACCAATCTGTGGTCCTGGTTTAACTATCATAGTGGTAGAGATCTAAATAAATATGGAGCTCAAAATAAACATGAACTACTCTACTTTTTGTTAATATAATCGATGGAACATATGTTATTATTGTCGTTCTTAATATTGGTATCACCCTGTGTTTAGGATCGTTTGCGCCAAAGTTTGGATCACCCTGCGTGCGGAGATAGTGACCTACTTGGCCAAACCTAACTGGCCGTGTATGCATGAATCAATGTTAGAATTCCATGTATCATCTGTTCGCAACTATTGATTCAAAATACCTTCAAATAAGTTTCTTTAACCTTTCATCACATGTATACTCATATTCACCATGACAGCTCTTGTTCACTTTGGTCCACCATGTTCTGGTGATTGTTGCAAGATTGCTCACGTTTAAATAGTCATATCACCTGCTGTATGCCATCTATAAATCGGTAAATGCTAATGAATAATCGTATGGAATATCATGTGTGGAACATCTTGTGGAACATCTAGTGGAATATCTTGTGGAACATCCCGTGTTCCCGTAAGAAACATACGCATAGAACATATGACACGTCATCGGGGTTTGGGGTAACTCATAGTTTGAGAGTGTGTGGGAGTGACTGGAGTTCATCTACCTGCAAAACCAACTACTAACTGTGTGGCAGTCCCGTCTGGATAGAGCGCATCCAGGCAAGAGATGAACTCAATGGTTGCATATCATACTCTCCAACTTAAGTCACGTAGTTTAATTACTACTTGCAAAACTACATTGCTGCATGTTTGTATTATTATTGTTACTCCACATGCCTGCTTATCTTACTATTGTTACTACCTTGCATGCTTTGTTACCATGGTATATGTGCCATGTCATAGTTGTTGATGTCATACTTTACTTATCACACTTACATATATGACTGATGTTCATTTACTTGTCGCATGTTTTTAGTTTCCATAGCCTGTTTATTCCCATGCTTGTACACTGCTTTTACTACTGTATCTAGAATTGGTGTGACTTACCTACGGTTTCATTTTCGTGGCACCGAAGATGATGTACATGTTGAGGTAGATGTTTCTGAGTTGCAGAGCCAGAGTTCGACTCTGAGATTGCAGCTTTTAGAGTTATATTCACATATGTACTTCCTTTCATTCATGTACCTTTGTTGGAGCGTATTGTACATTATGGATTGTAATATATGGACACTATTTGAGTATTTTTGTACATCTCTGCATCGTGGCTATATTGTTTTCACTGGTGATCTGCAGACCTGCAAATGTAATCAAATAAGTAATGGCCTCCCGAAAGCGGGTGACGATGGCGGCCGTTCTTCCCCAGGATCGATGGAGAGGAGCCGCCATCCTACTCAAAATTATTGCTTTTGTGTTCGATCTAGGGAGATCTTCATAATAGGCATCATGATCATGATAAAAAAATTGCATCGTTTTCGATATACCTCAATGATCAAGGAAGACGAGCGAGTGGAGATTGATGACGTCCGCACGTGATGGATCGAACTTCTCCTTCCTAGCTTTCACAACGAACGAGCCTTCAATCTCAAGGAGAACGTGCTGACAACATGTTGTGAACGTATCATGTGGGGGAGACCCCAAGCCTTTATTTATAGGGGATGTGAGAGTTCATACATGATTAGAATACAATCTCTTTGAATAGATTACAATCTTATCATCTCACTAGTTACAACAAACACCAATTTTTCATTGTCCAAACACAAAAAATTGGGATTGGCTGCACTATTTTCATACTCATATACAGGGGCGGACCCACTTTGGAGGTGGAGCCCCCTTATTTTTCAAAATTTACACACACATATGGAAACATGGTCAAATTGTAAGGTCAAGTAAATGAATCTAACCTTCTATTACACATAGCTTCTTTTTCTTGGCGGTTGTCCATTCTCTCCTCACGCAACATGTCGCAGGTTTGATTCTTGGTGACATATTTTAAAGATATTTTAACATATGTATTGCCAAAATGTAAGGTCAAGTAAATAAATCTAACATATGGTTTCGTTAGCTTAGTGGTGGTGCGTTCCCTTCTCAATCAACATCTCGTGGGTTCGATCCTTGGTGTTAATGTTTTTAGATGTTTTAACATATGTTTGAGTTTGGTCCGTGCTCATATGTATTGAGTTTGGTCCTTGCTTGGATATTAGCATAAAAGTCCGCATATGGATCAAACTATTTTTTGATCAAACTCTTTTTGCGTTTTAATTAATGTGTGACATATGTATTGAGTTTGGTCCTTCCTTGGATATTAGCAGCAGAGTCTAGCATAGTGATCAAACCATTTTTTGATCAAACTCTTTTTGCGTTTTTGCTTAATGTGGGGATCAAGTTACCACACAGAAAACCCAAAGCAGTACAATTTAATCTACAAGCCTAATAATCGTTGCACACCTTTCATAAAGTTCACTCAAACATTTTTGTCAAAATCCAAATAAGCACACGGTTAATGAAATTGTGCTCTCCGTCCATTGTATCATTTCTTCAATAATTGATCATCATTAATTTGTGGGTTAACCAACCAACATGCTAAAAGGCAACTTTTGTGCACAACGAAGTGAACAACAAAGTAGATATGAAATTCATTGCTCAGGCCCAATGCAATATATGTGTGAGGGATCAAGTAAGAAATCCGAAAACAAAAACAAGTTTTGATTTTATGTTTGATCCATATCTTCGTTAATATGTGAACGATTTTGTGTTTAATAAATGCATGTGAAAATTTGTTGCTTATGTAAAGTAATTCGGTTTGAGTCTTCGTAATTTATTTTCGTTCTCAAGCAATTAAAATTTGTTTTTGTTTTCAGCTTTCTTACTCGATCCCTTACACATATGTTGCATTTGGCCTGAGTAATGAATTTCATATCTACTGTGTTGTTCACTTTGTCACATCAACTATACTTAAACGTAATAGAAATACACCACCTTTATCTCTTTGAACTCGTCGACTTGAACACAATTACATCTACGTACTTCACGAATACAGTTTGCATGACTTCTTGCAACGCCATCTGTCCTCTAATCATCTAATCCTGGTTCCGCCACTCCTCATATACCACACAAACTCAAAATTGGACAGCCCATGTTTTGGGCATGTTCTTTTCGCAGAATGTGGGTGAGAAAGTGGGAAAATCCCACAGTTCACAGGATTCCTTGGGGAGAATTTTTTTGGTCTGTTCTTTTGATGGAATCGGGATTTGTGAATCTGTGCTGGGGTGGCGAGCAAAAACGAGAGTCTGCGGGTTTTTTGTTTTCTCCGCTTTTTGCGGGGAAAACGGAGGATTCCTCTCCACATTGGCCCCACCCGCTTTGCTGCACAGTGGAGAAAAGCACGCTAAATTTGTTTTTTGGTTTGCACACGGGTCCCACTCTCTCACCCCGCCAATCGGAGCGCATGAATCCATTTTTTTATTTTTATTTTCCTTCGATTCGCTGTAACGTGTGAAATGAGTGCGGCCCTCTCTATATGCACATTTGATTAGTATGTATCGTACTCAATTAATTAGAATAAGTATTAATTAAATAGTTTAATAATTAATTCATTTAGTTTTAAGTAATTAGTTTAGTTTTAAAATAATAAATTAAATTTGAGTGGACACCACACCACTTTCTTCATCCAACTTTCCAAACATTCTTCAACCAAAAGAACACACTACACGGAGTGGGCCCCACAATCAACTTTCACACTCCACAATCCAATCCCACTTTCCACCAAAAGAACACCCTACACCAAGTTTCTCTCTCCAAAGATTCCACACCCTCCAACTTTCCCACTTTTCACAATCCAATAAAAGAACATGCCCTTTACCTAAGGTGGCCCTTAAGGGCCTGTTCTTTTGCTTGAAAGTTGAAGTTGGGAAAGTTGGAGAGTTGTGCAATCTGATGAGAAAATGGAGTTTTATGTTCTTTTGGGTGGAAAATTGTATGGAAAGTGTGGTTGGGAAAGTAAAGTGTGGTCCACACCACTTTCTTGTGTTCTTTTGGTTGAAGAAAGTTGGAATGAGAAAATGGGATTGTGGAGTGATTGTGGGGGGAGGGGGGGAGAGAGAGAGAGAGAGAGAGAGAGAGAGAGAGAGAGAGTTGAGAGAGTGGGCCCCACCAAATGCAAGGATTCCACAACTTTTCCCACAATTTAAGGGGAATACAAAAGCCCCTCCGGATTCCCAAAACAGCCGCCACGTAGGACTACTTTCCCAATTGAACTTTCAAGCAAGGGGCTGTTCTTTTGGGTTTATGTTGGGGTTAAAATGGGCTGATTCGACTATTCAGCCCACTATTCACTCGTTTCACCCCTCACTTTCACTCCGCATGTTCTTTTCACTTCTCTTCTCACACTACGAATGTCGTCGCCGTGGCATCGAGAATCTCGATCTCACATTCTCCAGGTTTTCAGATGATTTCCACTGGGATTCTCGCATGTGTGGGTCCCGCGATCTCGGATCACCTCTCTCTCCCCGCTGCTGCTGCCTCAGATCACCCCTCTTCCCAAACGGCTCCTTCAACGGTGCGATTTTATGAGTTCTTGCAACCCTAGACGGCAGAAAAACTAGGGGTTTTTGGTGTTCTTGCAACTCTAGAAGGCGGTGCTCTAGATCTGCAACTAGGGTTGGTTATTTGGGCTCGTCGGTGCTCTTGATCTGTAACTAGGGTTACTGTGTTGGGATTATTTGGTGTAGATGATGTTGGGTCTGTGCGAGGGGTTGATCTGCTGCTGGATCTGAGGTGTATTTGGGTCTTTGCTTCATCTTTGCTAGGCTATTGGATTTGCGACCTGAGGTATAATTTCTCTTTTAATCTCAGCATTATGTGATATTTGATGGTCATAGAGATGCGATTTCTGAATTTGTTCATGCTTGGATTTCGATACTATGTGGTATATTCTAAATGACGAAGTGTTCTTGCAACCTATGGGTGGGAGGAAATTTTTCTCACCATCCCATATGGGAAGGCATGAATAAAAAATGTGGGCTTGATCAAATGAAATTCATACGGGAAGGCATGAAAAAAACCAATTTCAGCAACAACAAAGAACTCAAAGGATATAAAAACCCATAAATCAATAGGGGTGACAGATACAGCATGCCAAGACCCAAAACAAAATGAAACTCAAAAAAAATTACATTGCCATGTAGTCTGTAGGTTGCCACATTCCAAAAATAATTGCATTGACATTCAGTCTGCAATTTGCCCCATTCCAACCCAACTTTCACATGCCATATAACATGTGTACGTCGAATGAAATTCATTGCAACAGTTGAATACAACTCACCAATCAATTACAAGCCCCATGAATCCGTAAATATTTTGGGTCCATTACTATTAATGCCCCATGATGATACACCCAACTTGTTGCTGATATGTTGGATTTGTAGGAATATTATGCCCTCGAGGCCATTTATTCCTGTGTGAATAGCACAAACATCTTGTTCGAAATAACAGTAAGCTGTTTGGTAATAATTTATCTAAGTTATATTGTAATGTAGTTAACGTTAGATATCAACTTAGGTAAAGTCCTGAGACTTTATGCAAGGTCAAACGGGTATCGAGATGAGTATCTCGATCATGGAGAAACGTTTGACCGTCTGTAGCATAAGTTTGAAATGGTTCGTGGTCGTAGATGTTTCGAGACAAGGATATCGAAACATCGAATAGACCATTGTGTCTTAGTCTTCACCGTTTAGCGGTGGCGATGATCTCATGATCGCTTGACTTGGCGAAGTCGAAGACGAGACACAGGTGCTCATTAGAATGAGTTCACTGAACGATCCACTAGAGTTATCATATGGTTATATTGACCAATCTGTCAGTGATAACTCTGAGTGATGATAGGATAGTTGGTCTTTTGACTTGAGGTCATTTTGACGGACCTGTGCGTGAACGGTGCCACTTAGATCAACTGACCTAGCTTCGAGGCAAGGCCTGTCGAAAGGTCTTTTGATTGGGTGTCACTTGAAACGTACGAGGCGAGTAATGACCAAGAGAGGATTCGTCTCTCCCGGTCAATGGGAGTTAGTGTCGTAGAGTTAGTTCGGTCTTTAGTAAAAACTCTGCGCAGAGTATGTTGGAAGAAGTCCAATATTTATTGTCTAAAGATTGATAGAAACTAACCGGAGTCAAGTTATTGGGGTTGACAGTTTGACCGTACCCCAGACTTGATCCGAACGACATATTTAAGACGAAGAGACTATAACTGCGGAATTCATCACAGAAACAGTCAGGTGGTCCTGACAACACTCATGTCAATGAGTTAACCACATAATGATGATTCCTGAAGCAGGGACGGCAACCACTGCTCGTGGTCACTGCCGTATAGGGCTTCGAGCCCAACCTGTTGTAAGGATCAGGCTGTAGGGTCTCACACAGAGTGCAACGCTTCGTCTAGTAATAGGTAGAAATTAGTTAGGGAGAATATTTGCATTTGATGCAAAAGAAGAGATAATTGCATTTGATGCAATGTGATAATTTAAGCTTAGATAGGGACTATTTTGCATTGGATGCAAAAGCGATTAAATATGTATTAAATTGTTTAATACAATATTTAATAAAATAAACGCAAGGAAAAGTTCACGGGTAAGACGGAAATATTCCGGTCTAGACCCAGGTTCGAACGGCGTCCAAAACGGACGCCAAATGCTCAAGTTATGGCCAAAACAATAAAAACCCAAGCCCATGTTGACATCAGCCCAAGGGGCTGAAAGTGGACCAAGCGGGCGGGCGCCCAAACCCGCAAAGCGGGGGGGCGCCCCGGCCCGCCCACTGTGCGGGCGGGCGCCCTGACCCGCAAAGCGGGCGGGCGCCCAGGCCCGCATTGCGGGCGGGCGCCCGGCCAGCTGTGCGGGCATGGGCGCCCAGCCCGCCCATACAGCGGGCGGGCTGCCTGCTGTACGGGCGCACGTGCCCGGTTGCGGGCTGAGTCACATGGGGCCCACTCTATGGGCCCCACAGCTTAGGGTTTTGAACCATATGCAGTTTTATTTGTGACGGCTGGTTCTTGTACGAATTTGTGTCTTTGGGCTGAACTTTGGGCAATCAATTGGAGGGTCAAACGACCTCCGATTGACGAACGGTTTTTTCCTATGCGTTCACCGTTGAACGCTTGTCGTATTGATAGGTTGTATCAATCTTGAAGCTCAACGGTGAGTGAGTTAAAATTCACGGAAGTTTGCACTTTGTGAAGTGCAAACTAACTTGATTTTAACTAACCCAAATATTTAGTCCCACATCGGATTTTGAGAAAAGGGGAGAGTCCGCCGTCTATATAAATAGGGGTCTCCCCCCTTTCTCAAAACTCTTCCCAAGCTCTAGATCTGAGCGGCTCTCGTAAATGTTGGAGCACGCTCGGATCTAGGCTTAAATTAATATTTCTCTTCTCCCTAAATTTCTGCCTTACTCCTGCGGGCTCTAGCAAAGCCACAAAGGAGTTCGGATTCTGAATCTGAAATCTTGGCGGAGGTTTCACTCGCGTGAAACTTTCTTCGGCGCGTGGTTGGCTCGGCGGCATGGGGATTGATCGCCTCGGGATGCGGAGCGGTTCGAGGAGCGGTTCGGGGAGCGGTTCAAGGAGCGGCTCGGCGTGGGACGGGAGCAGCTCGGAAGACGGCGCGGAACATCTTGCCTGCTCCAGGGCTGAGATTCCGGGTATGTGGTTAAAGTATTTTTTAGCATTAGTTTAGTTTAATCGCGATAGGCTAGATCCTTCTTGGGATGGTCAGATCCATCCCAAGTCGGCATAGATCTTGGCATAGGGTCTTGGACCTTAGGGCTAAGTTAAAAATGTTTTAACTGCTTGTTAATTTTAGATTAACTGTTTTTCTTCCGCTGCAATTCTCTTTTCTATCTATGTTCCGTCCGACTTAGGACGGGACTGGAGTTTTTTGTGCCCTAAGGGACCGCCAATTCCCCAACAGTGGTATCAGAGCCTAGGTTTGCGTAGTCGATCTAGCCTGCGATTAATTTTAAACTTAAGAATGCTTTTAAATACTTTTAAAATGTTTTTAAAGTTATGAGATAAATTTTAAAAATGTTTTAGATGTTTAAAAAAAAATTATTTGATAAATTTTTTAAGCTTGAAAGTTTTTAAAATGATGTTTTAATTTATGAGATATTTTAAAACTGTTTTTAAAAGTTAAAAATTTTTATGCGATAAATTTTTTAAAGTAGCATGCAAATTAGTGATTTTAAAATTAAGTTTTTTTTATGAGATAAAAATAAAATAATTTTAAAATCATATTTTAAATTTAAATGTTAAATTTATGTATGCATGCTAAAAATTGTTTATGCGATAAACTTAGTATATTTAAATGTTAAATAGTTGTGCACTATCTTTATGCGATAAATTAGTGTAGAGTTATTTCAATGGCTTGTTTATCTTGTCCCTTATTTGATAACACAAGACAACCCTTTAGGTTAGCCATTAAAAATGATTAAAATTTATTACTTGAATTTTAATGACATGCTATGTTTTAATAAATCATTAACAACAATATTAAGACCTAATTCTTGATTAGGGTAGTCCTTTAAATGAATTTTCAATTCTAATTGTTATAATTAATTTTCATTAAAGGACTTCGCTTCTAGCGTTGTTAATAAAATTTATTAAAATCCTGATAATGATTTGGGTAGCACGTGAACCTTATAGTTGATAAGGACTTAATAAAAGTTATTTAACAAATCCTAAAATTTTGAATTTAAGGATGCAACTAGTTGATAGGATTAATTAGTTGTTAATAAAAGCTGTTTAGTCTATGGCATACATACAAAAATGACAAGCTTCATTCAATGGACCATGATCCAGTCAATGTGCTTGGCTAAGAGTTCTGGGTCAACCCTTGCTAGTCCAAGGGGTAGTGATCCTGGCTTAGTCAATTCCCTGGCTGAGTTCCGCTGGACCGCAATGTCGCGAATCATGATTGTATGACACCCTGGACTATATCTAAGTCAAATACGTTAATGATCTTTTTCAAGATTAGCCGTAGCCCTCCTTGTTTTAGGGGTTAGCAACTATAGGGCCCGTGTTATAGTTGTTAAGATACACTCAAGATGTGACATGGCAACCCTGTAGAAACTAACTCCTTAAATACATAAGATGAAATCTTGACTAACCCTAACCGTCGTCTCGTACCCCGAGCGCCGGCGTAAGTTAAGTCAACGATGTAGTCTGACTTGATGTAGTCTAAGACCTGACCCAAACCAACGTGTCGTGCATACACCGAGCTGCGGGGCAAGTCAGGCTAGACATGAAAACAAGGGTCCGACTAGACTAGACAATGTGATTTGGATGAGCACACTCATGATCACGAATGGCTAGGGGCAAAAACCGATTAAGAGAGTCATATCCGATATGATCGATGAAGAGTCATCTTCCGATCACAGAGTCAATCAACTTGTTGAGCTACACTCAAGGTTGTTTAGACTCAAGGTGATTGGAACTCTTACCCATTAATTTTAATTCGATTAAATCGTTCGTTATTAAGCTTTAAAACGTTCGTAAAAATAGTGGGAGGATATAGATAGATAAAAGCCAATCTACCTATATTTAATATTGAACATATGCTAAAACTAGGGCAAGACTATGTTTACCGAAAGAATCAATTTATAATATTCAAATTAGTTAACTGGTCAAACAGGTTGATAAATTGAATATCAAAGTTAAATTCTAGTTGATAGAATTAAACTATATTCTCGTTGACAAATTAAATGACCTTCTAAAGAACAGACTTAAGAAATATGCTTTCATTAAGTTCTGTGTCCAACAAATAAATTAAAGCTACATGTCACTCGTCTCTATATGAGGCAGCTTGAACATATAGGACATTCAAAGTATGTTTCTCCCTACAACTTGTCGAGCTACCCTCAAGGTTGTATGGACAAACAATTTTGATCCGCAAAGTTCGAAAATTCGATCAAACCGTTTGAGTCGAATACGAGTACATGGGCGATGCAAGACTATGTATCCCAACCGGATTTTGAGACAAGCAACTTCTTGAGCTACACTCAAGATTGCAAAGCTCAAGCGTTTGGATACATAAGTTGCTTGCATATCTATTTATTTATGTTAATATCTAAATGTGATTTAGAAAAGGGAAGGAGGCACTTCGGAAATTCAATTGAGAAAGTTAGTTTAATTTATCATTAGTAAAGGCATAAGTAGGAGGAAATGAAAATGTGACATATTTTGATGTCACGATTTCAGAATGAATTGTTATACAAAAGACGTTTAACACATTATGACGAATGTCGTCACATTGCTTCTGAAGTAATGTTTTGTGTTAAGTAATTTGTAAATAACTAAATATATATTAAATGTTAATATATAAATACACAAGATAGTAGCAAACTTATATGGTAAAATTAGACTAGGCCATATCAAGAGATTAAGCTTCACAAGTCACATAAAGAGGGGTCTGACCTCTCGTATTATGAAGTCTACGGACACTTGTGAGTCTTAGCCTCTTAGATACAATGGCCGAAACCCATCTGTGAGACAGTGGGAGAATGAGTTGTCGAACTCAGTCTCGTACATACTGATGTACCCGAGTCTATTTTTACAAAATAAGTTATTCGTATATTTTATTAAGACACGTGTTCTTGATGAAACACAAGTCTGATAAAATAAAGAAACGAAATGACTAAAGTATTTAAACTGATTCGATTAGATCGAATGGTCAAATACTTAGCTAAATAAAATCTTGTGTAATTAAAAGAAAATGTGATTTTCTCTCAGATCAAGTCTGTTAACACATCGGTGTGTTAAAAAGTATGAATCACACTTAATTAGATTTGGTATGATCCATTGTAAGTGAATCTGAGTTAAGTCCTCCCTCTGGGTTAAGTCCCAGATTGTAATGCCTAAGTTTTGATAAAGTTCTATGAGAACATTATCAATAATATATTCAGTAAATCAATCGTAAGGAAGTTGTATTCGGAGTAGTAACTCCGATTTAAAACTTGATGCAGGTCCGTGTGCGTAAATAAATTTCAGAATTTAGTTTACGTGCCCAAAGAAAATGTTTTCTCACTTACTGCAAGTAAATCTTTAAGTTGAAAGATTGGTGCAGAAAAGAAAATAGTGAAGTACAATAATGTTGGACAGGAACGGTTTTCATCCTAATTTCTTTAAAACGGATTATGATGAAACCGGTTTCGCCAACAGATGTGTACAGATCTACTCGGACCAAAGCCGACGTAAAACGCTTAAGTTGACCATGAAAATTTGCGCATTCACTTATAAGTTCGTTTTTCTAAATATGATTTAGACGAACCAACTTATATGAATTAGCCAGATAGTTTTCAAGGTCAGTGGGAGCGTATAAATTACATGCAAATCACCAAAGGGATGGAACATACATTTTGACAAAGTAATCAAAAGGTTTGATACTTTATCAAGAATAGATATGAACCATTTAAAATGACCAATAACTAATTTAAAATTATTATCGTAAGGTACGATAAACTGGATAAGATCCAAGTAAAATAAAATATTATGGATTCCGACAGACCAAATGAATTATTTGAATAAGATTCAAATGGTTGGTCTAACACAAACATAAAAACCCCTTAAGTCTATAGTGTAGACGGTTTTGGCAGATCCACTCACGAAGGCTCTATCACATGAAGTCGGGAAAACTTATGTGTAAAAACGATATTAGATATCGAGATAAATGGGCCTGAGTGCAAGTGGGAGATGTAGGAATATTATGCCCTCGAGGCCATTTATTCCTGTGTGAATAGCACAAACATCTTGTTCGAAATAACAGTAAGCTGTTTGGTAATAATTTATCTAAGTTATATTGTAATGTAGTTAACGTTAGATATCAACTTAGGTAAAGTCCTGAGACTTTATGCAAGGTCAAACGGGTATCGAGATGAGTATCTCGATCATGGAGAAACGTTTGACCGTCTGTAGCATAAGTCTGAAATGGTTCGTGATCGTAGATGTTTCGAGACAAGGATATCAAAACATCGGATAGACCATTGTGTCTTAGTCTTCACCGTTTAGCGGTGGCGATGATCTCATGATCGCTTGACTTGGCGAAGTCGAAGACGAGACACAGGTGCTCATTAGAATGAGTTCACTGAACGATCCACTAGAGTTATCATATGGTTATATTGACCAATCTGTCAGTGATAACTCTGAGTGATGATAGGATAGTTGGTCTTTTGACTTGAGGTCATTTTGACGGACCTGTGCGTGAATGGTGCCACTTAGATCAACTGACCTAGCTTCGAGGCAAGGCCTGTCGAAAGGTCTTTTGATTGGGTGTCACTTGAAACGTACGAGGCGAGTAATGACCAAGAGAGGATTCGTCTCTCCCGGTCAATGGGAGTTAGTGTCGTAAAGTTAGTTCGGTCTTTAGTAAAAACTCTGCGCAGAGTATGTTGGAAGAAGTCCAATATTTATTGTCTAAAGATTGATAGAAACTAACCGGAGTCAAGTTATTGGGGTTGACAGTTTGACCGTAGCCCAGACTTGATCCGAACGACATATTTAAGACGAAGAGACTATAACTGCGGAATTCATCACGGAAACAGTCAGGTGGTCCCGATAACACTCATGTCAATGAGTTAACCATATAATGATGATTCCTGAAGCAGGGACGGCAACCACTGCTCGTGGTCACTGCCGTATAGGGCTTCGAGCCCAACCTGTTGTAAGGGTCAGGCTGTAGGGTCTCACACAGAGTGCAACGCTTCGTCTAGTAATAGGTAGAAATTAGTTAGGGAGAATATTTGCATTTGATGCAAAAGAAGAGATAATTGCTTTTGATGCAATGTGATAATTTAAGCTTAGATAGGGACTATTTTGCATTTGATGCAAAAGCGATTAAATATGTATTAAATTGTTTAATACAATATTTAATAAAATAAATACAAGGAAAAGTTCACGGGTAAGACGGAAATATTCCGGTCTAGACCCAGGTTCGAACGGCGTCCAAAACGGACGCCAAATGCTCAAGTTATGGCCAAAACAATAAAAACCCAAGCCCATGTTGACATCAGCCCAAGGGGCTGAAAGTGGACCAAGCGGGCGGGCGCCCAAACCCGCAAAGCGGGTGGGCGCCCCGGCACGTCCACTGTGCGGTAGGGCGCCCAGGCCCGCAAAGCGGGCGGGCGCCCAGGCCCGCATTGCGGGCGGGCGCCCGGCCCGCTGTGCGGGCATGGGCGCCCAGCCCGCCCATACAGCGGGCGGGCTGCCTGCTGTACGGGCGCCCGTGCCCGGTTGCGGGCTGAGTCACATGGGCCCCACTCTGTGGGCCCCACAGCTTAGGGTTTTGAACCATATGCAGTTTTATTTGTGACGGCTGGTTCTTGTACGAATTTGTGTCTTTGGGCTGAACTTTGGGCAATCAATTGGAGGGTCAAACGACCTCCGATTGACGAACGGTTTTTTCCTATGCGTTCACCGTTGAACGCTTGTCGTATTGATAGGTTGTATCAATCTTGAAGCTCAACGGTGAGTGAGTTAAAATTCACGGAAGTTTGCACTTTGTGAAGTGCAAACTAACTTGATTTTAACTAACCCAAATATTTAGTCCCACATCGGATTTTGAGAAAAGGGGAGAGTCCGCCGTCTATATAAATAGGGGTCTTCCCCCTTTCTCAAAACTCGTCCCAAGCTCTAGATCTGAGCGGCTCTCGTAAATGTTGGAGCACGCTCGGATCTAGGCTTAAATTAATATTTCTCTTCTCCCTAAATTTCTGCCTTACTCCTGCGGGCTCTAGCAAAGCCACAAAGGAGTTCGGATTCTGAATCTGAAATCTTGGCGGAGGTTTCACTCGCGTGAAACTTTCTTCGGCGCGTGGTTGGCTCGGCGGCATGGGGATTGATCGCCTCGGGATGCGGAGCGGTTCGAGGAGCGGTTCGGGGAGCGGTTCGGGGAGCGGTTCAAGGAGCGGCTCGGCGCGGGACGGAGCAGCTCGGAAGACGGCGCGGAACATCTCGCCTGCTCCAGGGTTGAGATTCCGGGTATGTGGTTAAAGTATTTTTTAGCATTAGTTTAGTTTAATCGCGGTAGGCTAGATCCTTCTTGGGATAGTCAGATCCATCCTAAGTCGGCATAGATCTTGGCATAGGGTCTTGGACCTTAGGGCTAAGTTAAAAATGTTTTAACTGCTTGTTAATTTTAGATTAACTGTTTTTCTTCCGCTGTAATTCTCTTTTCTGTCTATGTTCCGTCCGACTTAGGACGGGACTGGAGTTTTTTGTGCCCTAAGGGACAGCCAATTCCCCAACAGGATTTTATAAAATGCATTTTTGTATTTTGGACTTCGGAGGGCTCATGTATAAGGAGTCATGAAATGTGTGAAATTTGTATGTATGAGGAGGACAAATTATATGCTTCACTTTATGTTGGGTGACTTTTTATAAAGTCGCATCAGTATTATGATGTCCCTAAAGTTATGACCCATACATAATCGAGCCCAATGATGAGACACATACAGTGAATATAGAGTGTGCGGGTTTTGGATTGATGATGCAACGATGGTACATTGCTAGGGTATGCTTGAAGTATGTCAAGAAACCAGCAATGATAATTAAATGATTAATAATCTGAGTGCAATTCTATATGGATTCATGATAGGCTTGGACATGATTGGTAGGTTGATGTTTCATGTGGTATGCAATGAAATGTATTGGCTTGAAATAGAGGATTTTAAAAAGGATTGTATATGTTTAAATGTAATATAAATGTTGTGATTTCTAAGAATTTTTGTGTGTTGATGTTTCTGAATTTTGTTAGGATTGTACATGTTTCATGTGGGTTGATGTTTCTGAATTTTGTGATGCCTTAGCACTTCGCAAGTTTTTATGTTTATATGTAAATTGTACGATTTTACGATAAAAGTAAATGTCTTGTACATCGCATGATTGAATATATATTTGATGCAAATAATGGTTATATGGATGAAAGTGGAGAAAGTTCGGGTTGTTCAACGTGTACTTCGGCTGTGGCAGCTATCATTTTTACCATCAAAATCATGGAGTTATATGATGACGATAGCGCTCCCCTTCTACCTAGGGAGCCGTCAGCGATGTGTGATATTCATAGAAAATCACACATGCATCGAATTCTATTTGGTTTTGATAGTAGTTGTTTACACTACTTAAGAATGCAGAGACATGGTGAGAAAGCAGTAGTCTCAAAGACTGTAAGCATGTGTCAATCGAGGAGCAGTTGGCAATGTTTCTTCACATCGTAGGGCACAAGTCAAAGAACAGAGTGATGCAAGTTGATTTTATAAGGGCCGGGGCGACGGTTAGCAATTACTTTAACAAATTTATATTTGTAATATGTACCTTTCGTGATAGGTTCATGAAATAAGCCCCAAATGAGACACCGCCAGAGATAATCAATAATCCTTATTGGTTCCCATATTTCAAGGTCAGTGTAGTTATGAATATTTGGCATTAGAGTTAAATGCTTTATGGTGATATCAACGTGACCTTTACGTGATATCAATAATCCTAATTAGTTATTGATTCCGGTGTAGGATTGCATTGGTCTTATTGATGAGACACACATCGATGCCATGCTGCCGGCCAAACTCGTACCAAGATTTAGAGGACGTAAAGGGGTTACGCAAAATGTGCTTGCAGCTATAACTCCTAACAAAAGATTCACTTACATAATGGCCAGGTGGGAAGGATCAGCGAATGATTTCACGGTCCTGAAACATGTGTTGTCATTACCCCCACCCTACAGGTTGCGTGTGTATGAGGGTAATATGCAAGCTCTTTCGTAAATATCGTGTATACGTCTGTATGAAACCTTATGATTATAAATCGGGATTCATTTTTCAGTTGTAGGGAAATATTACCAATGTGATGTTGGATATACAATAATGCATGGTTTCATATCTCCATACCGGGGCGTTAGACACCATCTGAAGGACCATACTGCTAGAGTGCCTCGAAATCGCAGAGAGCTGTTCAACCTAATACATTCTTCATTAAGAACAAAGATCGAGTCGACGTTTGGCATACTAAAGGACAAGTTTAAAATTTTGACTTTAAAGCCTCACTATCCATTCAAATCTCAGGTCGATACCGTCCTTGCTTGCACAGTGTTGCATAATTTTATCCAAATAGCAGATCCGCATGATCCCCAGTTACTTGAGGATGGGGATGTGGTTGATGAGGATGGGGATGTGAGTGATGAGCTGGATGACTCGATTATGGATCTTTCCCCACAGTTGCCCATTCGTGAACAGACTTCACAAATGGATCAATGGAAAAGTCGCAGGAATCAGTTAGCGTGGGAAATGTGGGTGGACTATTGTAACATACAAACCATGGGAACTGTAACGACCCGCTCTCCGGGGGCCCGTTACTTTTTGATATTTGCGCAGGTCCTGTAAGTTACCAGTGAAAAAAAAATATCCACGATGCAGAGATGTACAAAAATACTCAAATAGTGTCCAATTATTACAATCCATACTGTACAAGATGTCCCAACAAGTATACATAAAAGAAGAAAAGTACAGAAGTGAAAATAACCCTGGAAGCTGCGGTCGAATTCTGGCGCCATTAGCTCAGAAGCATCTACCTTCATATGTACGTCGTCTGCGGTGCCACGGAGATAGAACCGTAGGTAAGTCACAACAATTCTAAATATAGAAAAGGAGCAGTGCACAAGTATGACAAAAGTAACTACGTACAAGCAGATCGTAGTGAAAAGTAAAGTACTGAGTAACAACTGTACACAACTGAAAAGTAAAGGCAAACTAAACTGAAAGGAGAGAACCACTGTATTGTGGTTGTGTAAGTGTAAAGCAGGCTAGACAAGTGAAACATACTACTGCTGTAGCTAAAAGTATGACAGGTAAAGTATTGTGACTGCACAAGTGTAGTAAGTAAAGTGTATGTACTGTGTAAAGTAAAGGTGACGGTAATGCGAGTAAAAGTGACTGTGTAAAAGTAACTACACTACGTGACTCAAGTCGGAGAGTACAATATGTGACCATCGAGTTCATCTCTTACCTGGGCACGACCCAGACGAATGCCGAAACACATGCACGGTACATGTATTTTACCGAAACTCAGGCAGCGGGACGGGATGCCGAAACACAGGCAGCGGGACGGGAAGATTGAACTCCAGTCACTCCCGCACTCTCTCAAACTATGAGTTACCCCAAAATCCCCAGTGAAGTGTTCTATGTACATATCTTATACGGGATGTTTCACAAGATGTTCCATGAGATGTTCCACCAGATATTCCACAAGATATTCCACAACATGATTCACAAGATGTTATCAATTCCTTGTTCACGATGATAGTTAACCAGGACCACTGGTTTTAAAACCAGAAAGTAAAGCAAAGTGGATGCTAATAAATTTGAGGATAAAGACACGTCCAACCAACATAGAATACAAAAATTGTTGGTTTAAGGGTGGTAATTTCGTTAGCACACAATTTACCCAAGTTGATGGTTGTGTGTTACAACCACCAAAGTTGAAAGTTGGCAAAGCAACCTGTAGTCGATTATTTTCTATTAGATTAGGTTTCTAGTTCAGTTCAAGTCAATTAGCCATTCTGAGGCTATAGATAGTGTTCCTAAGTTCATACGGGGACACTTACTAAATTTCTAATTTTAGAATTAGTCGTGACTTACTGATTTCGATATCGACGTAGCAAGCCGGAAGTGGATCTAGGGCTTCTATACGGATGTTGGTGCACCTGCAATCACAAGAACACTTGGTTAAAGAACGCAACATTTCTATTTTAATAATTTGGTCGTTTTGATTTTTAAAACTGATTGAAACGTTATCGAAAAGCGTTCTAAATTTTTATATAAGCTATATATGATGAAAATAATTTTATCGTAGAAGAAAATAATTTTCTAAAGCTTATAGTAATTTTTATAATTTTTAAAAGCTTAAAAACAATTTAAAAACTATTTTTCAATTAGTAACGTATTTATTCAAACATTTATTCTAGATGCAATCTACATCGGAATGGTTCAAGTGAACTGTCAAAATGACCGTATCGAAGAGTACTATAGCATATATTTTTCTCACATATTAGTGTACGTGAAAATATCAAGTTACAGATTTTTGAACGAAAATAACATATTTAACTTTTAGGCTTAAAAATTAATTCTGGGAAAACTACGCGTCTGATCGCGATGAAACAAGTGCCATTGGGTCCAGAATGGCATTTCTGATTTTCTGGAGCTGGCCTTGTATTTTTCTGAGTCTTATATAATTAGTTATAGATTTAAAACCATAAAATCCAATTATTAATTAATTAAAAAACGAAATTCGAAAACATCCACGTATTTACGCTTTTGCCATTGCGAGTTATAACGTACCCATCGTTCGAACGCTCCTTGGTGGAGCTCGTGCCCGTCGGAGCGGGGGGTGTGGAGGCGGAACTGAGAGGGGAGGCGGCGGAGGCGGAGCTCGGATGGGCTCACGGCGGCTTGGGGCGGAGGCCGACAGGGCGGCGTCGAGGTGCCTCCAGGCGATGGAGAGTGAGTGTAAGAGAGAGCGACGGAGACGGCGACAGACGTCGGTGAAGCGGGGGTGAGGGATCGGAAGCGGGGCTGGGCTCCGCTAATCCTCAGGGCGGCGGCGTCAACAGCGGTAGGGGCGTCGAAGGCAGCTTGCGAGGCCTGAGGAAAGGGAGGCGGTGGTCGGTGAGGGCCGGAGCGTGGTCTGGGGGTTGCCGTGGGGAGATGGAGGGACGGTGGGTTGAGCGGGTTGAGCGACAGGCAGACAGTAGCGTGGGCTGTTGATCGAGCTAGAGGAGCTGCTCGTCGGAGGAGCGGGGAAGCGGGGCTTCGGCAGCGGGAGGGTGCTCGTCGGAGGAGCTTCCGGAAGTGGTCGGACGTCCGAGAAGGCGGCGACGACTCGTCTGAGGTAGAGCGAGGTAGGAGGAGCTGATGAGTTGGGGTTTGTAAAGAACGAAAGTAGGAGAGAACAAAAGGAGAAGATGGGTTTGTTAGTTGTTGGCATGGGTTTGCTTCGAACGGGAAACGGAGAGGAGGAGAGAGTGTGCGTGGGCTGTGAGTAAGCTTGGGTTGTTTCGAAAACCAGGGGGAGGGTTAGGTTATTATACAGGGTTAGAATTAATTTTAATAATTAGTTAATAAATACTTAGTCAACTAATTAATAGGTTAGGTGGTGATTAGGTTAGCTTTTTGACTAATTGGAGAAAATTTTGTAAAATGTCTAAACGTGTTCCATCCCACGTTTTAGACAAGATTAGGGTAGGTAGTTAGGTTAATTAGGTTTGGTTAATGGTAATTAGTAAAAAAGTAAACCCTATTAGTGAAAGTCATTAGTGAAAATTTGTAACGAAATTACGATTTTGCCCCTACTAGTAAACGTGTCCGAAAAATTACGAAAACATACCCACGGGATCGTATCGTTGCGAGGATCGCGAATACGAAGTCCGTTTCAGGGTTTGAGCTACGGAAATACTAGTTTTGGGCCAAAATGTTTAGGAAGCGGGTTTGCGGGTTCTCTATCGATTTGGCTTCAGAAAAATACGAAATTAATGTGGAAAGCCCTAAATGATCATAGAATGTTACCGTAGAAGTTTGAAAACGTTTTGAAGATGTTTGGATAGAAAATAAATTCATTAAGCCAAAACGGTAATAACTGAAAATGAATTTTTATCAGATCATTTAGAGGTATTTGATGAAACCCGATCTTAGTAAAATACTCCATAACTAGTCTGGTACTTCAAAATATTTTTATAAGAAATTTTTGAAATCGTAAAACTCCTGACGAACCTTTGTAAAATAGTTTAAGAAAATTTGAAAGTAGGTTAAATACGTAATAGTTGTATTGAAAAAATACGGACCGTTACAGGAACACTAATGAACATGGGCTATGAGGGAAGAGTTTAATGAATAATTTTATTGTATTCTGTTAAGTTGAATGAATTGTATAACAATGGGATCTAAATGTTGAATTTGCTAGGTGATGCATGAGATGTGGTGACAATATAATGCATTTATCTGTTTACTTTATTTCTATTGAGTTGGAGTCTGATGATATGGTGGTAGTCAATATTACGTTATTGATTTTTATTTCATTAACTATATGTGGGTACTGTAGAGGAATGTGCCCTCAGATCATTTGTATTTGATGCAAATGATAATTTAAGCCTAGATAGGGACTTATTTGCATATGATGCAATAGAGATTAAATGTGTCTTAAATATTTTAAGACTATATTTAATAATATAAACGCAAGAAAAAGTTCACGGGTAAGACGGGAATGTCCCGGTCTACGCCTGGTAGGACCGAAAAGGTGCTCTCTCTTAAGCGCAAGAGTCCGTACAAGTAGTAAAACCTGGGAGTCCAGGTGTCGAATCCACGGAAAGAAATCTGTTGCAACCACAGTTCAAATCAAATAGAAATCCTACGAAAAGAAACTAACCACTTCAATTCATCGGAAGATGCCCTTTTGGGGGTTCAAACAAAATATCCAAAAAGATCGTCGCTAAGATTATAATACGATATGAAACTCTCTTTTGGAGAGATCAAAACTACGTATGAAACTCCCTTTTGGGGAGATCAAAGCTCGCCCTTTTGGGGGTGATCATCAACTTAATTAATTCTTTTGGAATCTACAAAAGTCGATTTACGAACAACGATTACAATTTTAGCGACGTTAAAACGGTTTAGCACAAGGAATTTCAACCAAACTAACACAAATCATAGCCCCTAACTACTCCATACCATGCACAAATAAGTTCTAGCTACTCATAATTTCAGAATAAACAAGTTCCATAGCCAAATACATCAAGATTATAGCAAAATACGGTAGAAAAAGCACTAATTAAGGAGTTTAAGTTAAGAATTCATCACCAAATATCCTTGAAAATACATCAAAACTCTCTGGAAATAAGAAAATAGCCTCTGGAATTTTACAGAATTTTTCAGAGGGGAAATACGGCTTCTAGAGCCTCCAATACGCCCAAAATACGCCCCAAACTGCTTGAATACGCCCAAAAAACCCTAAAATACCTTTTATAAAGAGATTGCGGGTTTGGGTTATGTATCGGTTCAATATCCGCGCCCGGAACCAATCTTAGCCGCTGATCTGGAGCGGAGCAAATGTGGGCCGTTCATCCGTGCGGGATTGAACTACGAGGCGCCACGTGGTGCATCACGATTCGCGCTCCGCCCGCTCCGCGCTGTCGATCCGCGCCCGATTCAATGGTAGCCATTGGATCGGAGATCCGACCGCCTAGAAGAGGCCACGTCGCCGTTTTATTTTGAAAACGAATTCGGCAGCTCGAATCATTTTGCCGCCGTTGGATTGGGCGGTCGAGTGTTAGATAACTGCCACGTGTCCCCGTATTTAACTTCGCTCGCTTCAGATCTCGGATCAATGCGGGGATGAGGATGGCCGTTCGATCGGCATCGGAGGGTGCGTAAGCGGCCACGTCTCTCGCCCATCGATTCGTCGTCTGCGTGCGCTCCGCCGTTCGATTGCGATCGAACAGTTTAATAAATCGCCCGCCTCTTCGTTCTATTCTCGACTTCGGGCCGTTGGATCGAGATCCAACGGTCGTAATAATGCCGCGTCGTCCGGATGATCTGGCGCGTTGGATAGAAGATCCACGGCTGCGGCGACGCCACGTGTGCGCCAAGATTCGTGCGCATTTATTTTATTTCCAATAAATGGTATTCTGCATTCAAAAATTCACAGTAATTAGCACAGATCTCAGAAAAATACAAATAAATAGTCATTGGAATCATGAGATCGAGACCAAGCTAGGAAAAAAATAAAAAGTGCAGAAATACTTCATTAATTGCTTTTTTGTGCTCAAATAGTGTGTTTTCTCTAATAAATAAATGTGTAGAAAATACGTAGAATTAGAGATAAATGTAGCATCACATGAGCACAAAATAGGGCTAAATGGGGGGTTAAATATGTAATATTGAACCCGAATCACACCCCCCAACTAGCGATTTGCTAGTCTCTAGCAAAAATAGCGATAAATAACGGACGATCAATAAAACAATAAGTTCTTTCAAATTGCTCATCGGCGAGGCTCAATAATACGCATTCCAACATGTTCTTGGCCATCAATATACACATCAATGAACAAAATCAATCACATGAAATTTTCTCTAATTTAGTATGAATAAATAACATGCAAGCATCGTTTTGCGCAGCGAAAGTATAACACGTCGTTATAAACTAGTATTCGTGTTTCCAAGGAATTGGCCTATCAAAACAATCACTCAAATTATGGGTATTGAAGTTGCTTAGTATATTCACCCATTTCTTTTCTTTTATTCGTTCTGCGTAACGCGCATCAAGCAACATTCGCAGAAAAAAGTATAACTTGGATCGCTCCATCAAATGAGTGAGTTTCCGGTCAATGGCTCCCAAATCAGACGATCTTAGGGCATTAGGCCAAGAAGGACCCCTCGGACTGTACTACTCGAGCCAACCAAGTTATTTATTAGTGACATACGTATTCATTCATTTTTCATCGTTCATTTTTCATTCTTTTCATTCAAAATTTTTTCTTTTCTTTTCTTTTCTTTTTCCTTTGTAAGCAACTCAACACCCATCAACATGAATATAAACATTAATAACAAAGGCCAAATTCCTCTTCAACTTGAAAACTTTTCTAATAAGTCGTGTATACTTAAGCTTTTTCATCACATTAGCATGCATGAGATAAATTCAAACTATTTCGAGATATTAATCATGGAAATTGAAAATTTTCATGAATAGTATATTAAAAGTAATTCAATGAAGGAAAAATAATCAACTCAAGCCATAAAATTTTTTAGAACTCAATTAATGTATAATCATCCGCATTTGAGGCATATGAAAGAGTTTTAAAAGATGAGATTTGGTGATTTATTCTTCTAAAAAAAGTCCTAAGGTCTCATACACACCCCCCAACTAGAGATGGACATTGTCCTCAATGTCGGAAGAGGTACGAGTTTATTCAAGCAAGCAACCTAGAAAGCATATAAAAACTACACTACTGGAAAGAACACACCGTGATCAAATGGCGGATCCCGAATCTTTGATGGTGGAGGAAGTTGTTCAATTTGCTCTTTGCGCTCCTCGGCGATTATTCTTCCTCTAGAAACTAATTTGGACCCCAGCAACACAACTCCAAGCATCTCTATAAGCTGTTTGTCAATGTCCTGCGAGAAATGAGTTACGTCAGTCCAAATTAATTTAAGATTCTTCGCAATAAAAATATTCCAAATATAGTCATCAAAATAAGTGAAAGGAATTAAAGCAAGTTGACGACTACTCCCTGAAAGATTTGCACTACTTTCTGTACGATGCTCGTTCATTGTGGAGAGGGATAAATGATTTTGGGACAAAACTGGAAGCGGGAATGGTTCTGGCTCCATGGCGATAATCTCAAAACCTTTGTCCCTAGCTGTCTCCTCCTCTCGTTCATCCAAAATTGCTAGCTCATCCTCTCTTTTGCACACACTTCCTGCCATGTGGATATTTATATTCGTGTCCTCGCTCGGTATTCCTGCAATAGAAGATGAACTCGTATTAGATTCTTGAAATCGAGTTTCAAAAGCATTACCTTCTTCTAAGCAAGCGGCAATCAAATTAAGATTTTCAATGGAATTTTGAATCTGCCGACTCCGAGCAAGGAAATTCTCCTGGAATTTATGGGATGTGGCCTCCTGTGTCTGAATAGTCTGGTAAGCTTCCTCTTTCAAGGATTGCAAAGGTACGTCTACGCTTTGCTCTTCTTGATCGAGGCACGAAGGCTCCGTTGAATCGCTCTCTGAAGTCTCTTCCACGGTTTTCTTCGTTTTCTTGCAGAGACTCCATGTATTCCCACGCCACTGTCGGCGTCATGCTTCCCAATAATTCCTGCAGCTGAGGTTGTAGTCCTTCTAGGAAGAACTCCATGAGCTCTTCATTTGTGAAACCATGCTGCGGATAGCTCGATATTAGGTCTGTGAACCTCCTCCAAGCCTGAAAGAAAGTTTCACAGTCAGTTTGATTAAAATTAACAATTTTGAGCTTTTCCATTCTATGTTTGTGTGCATTCGCGTACCTTGCATCATACAGATTATTCGTGCAATAAAAATTCATATACTCCATTTTTTAAAAATTAAAATAAAATAATAAAATAAAAAAAAAGTTTATGTACAGTAAAGTGGAAAGATCTCACCGAAGTCCCTCTAAATGAAATAAACCGTAGTCACAAACCATTCCTCCCCCGGCAACGGCGCCAAAAAATTGGTGGGACCGAAAAGGTGCTCTCTCTCAAGCGCAAGAGTCCGTACAAGTAGTAAAACCTGGGAGTCCAGGTGTCGAATCCACGGGAAGAAATCTGTTGCAACCACAGTTCAAATCAAATAGAAATCCTACGAAAAGAAACTAACCACTTCACACATGATGACGGTGATGGTGAGGTGAACACGTGAACAATATAAACATAGAAATACGTGAGAACAAATATCTATAAAAAGTGTGCACATGGTATGGGTTCGTTAGGATCAATGATTCGTATTAATTTGGTTGATGAATATATCACAATGAATTCTCTTTTTGAGAGCAATTCACCGGGAAAAAATATCCAATATAACTCAATGAATTCTCCTTTTGGGAGCAATTCATCGGAAGATGCCCTTTTGGGGGTTCAAACAAAATATCCAAAAAGATCGTCGCTAAGATTATAATACGATATGAAACTCTCTTTTGGAGAGATCAAAACTACGGTATGAAACTCCCTTTTGGGGAGATCAAAGCTCGCCCTTTTGGGGTGATCATCAACTTAATTAATTCTTTTGGAATCTACAAAAGTCGATTTACGAACAACGATTACAATTTTAGCGACGTTAAACGGTTTAGCACAAGGAATTTCAACCAAACTAACACAAATCATAGCCCCTAACTACTCCATACCATGCACAAATAAGTTCTAGCTACTCATAATTTCAGAATAAACAAGTTCCATAGCCAAATACATCAAGATTATAGCAAAATACGGTAGAAAAAGCACTAATTAAGGAGTTTAAGTTAAGAATTCATCACCAAATATCCTTGAAAATACATCAAAACTCTCTGGAAATAAGAAAATAGCCTCTGGAATTTTACAGAATTTTTCAGAGGGGCAAATGTGGGCCGTTCATCCCGTGCGGGATTGAACTACGAGGCGCCACGTGTGCATCACGATTCGCGCTCCGCCCGCTCTCGCGCTGTCGATCCGCGCCCGATTCAATGGTAGCCATTGGATCGGAGATCCGACCGCCTAGAAGAGGCCACGTCGCCGTTTTATTTTGAAAACGAATTCGGCAGCTCGAATCATTTTGCGCCGTTGGATTGGGCGGTCGAGTGTTAGATAACTGCCACGTGTCCCCGTATTTAACTTCGCTCGCTTCAGATCTCGGATCAATGCGGGGATGAGGATGGCCGTTCGATCGGCATCGGAGGGTGCGTAAGCGGCCACGTCTCTCGCCCATCGATTCGTTCGTCTGCGTGCGCTCCGCCGTTCGATTGCGATCGAACAGTTTAATAAATCGCCCGCCTCTTCGTTCTATTCTCGACTTCGGGCCGTTGGATCGAGATCCAAACGGTCGTAATAATGCCGCGTCGTCCGGATGATCTGGCGCGTTGGATAGAAGATCCACGGGCTGCGGCGACGCCACGTGTGCGCCAAGATTCGTGCGCATTTATTTTATTTCCAATAAATGGTATTCTGCATTCAAAAATTCACAGTAATTAGCACAGATCTCAGAAAAAATACAAATAAATAGTCATTGGAATCATGAGATCGAGACCAAGCTAGGAAAAATATAAAAAGTGCAGAAATACTTCATTAATTGCTTTTTTGTGCTCAAATAGTGTGTTTTCTCTAATAAATAAATGTGTAGAAAATACGTATGAATTAGAGATAAATGTAGCATCACATGAGCACAAAATAGGGCTAAATGGGGGGTTAAATATGTAATATTGAACCCGAATCACACCCCCCAACTAGCGATTTGCTAGTCTCTAGCAAAAATAGCGATAAATACGGACGATCAATAAAACAATAAGTTCTTTCAAATTGCTCATGGCGAGGCTCAATAATACGCATTCCAACATGTTCTTGGCCATCAATATACACATCAATGAACAAAATCAATCACATGAAATTTTCTCTAATTTAGTATGAATAAATAACATGCAAGCATCGTTTTGCGCAAGCGAAAGTATAACACGTCGTTATAAACTAGTATTCGTGTTTCCAAGGAATTGGCCTATCAAAAACAATCACTCAAATTATGGGTATTGAAGTTGCTTAGTATATTCACCATTTCTTTTCTTTTATTCGTTCTGCGTAACGCGCATCAAGCAACATTCGCAGAAAAAAGTATAACTTGGATCGCTCCATCAAATGAGTGAGTTTCCGGTCAATGGCTCCCAAATCAGACGATCTTAGGGCATTAGGCCAAGAAGGACCCCTCGGACTGTACTACTCGAGCCAACCAAGTTATTTATTAGTGACATACGTATTCATTCATTTTTCATCGTTCATTTTTCATTCTTTTCATTCAAAATTTTTTCTTTTCTTTTCTTTTCTTTTTCCTTTGTAAGCAACTCAACACCCATCAACATGAATATAAACATTAATAACAAAGGCCAAATTCCTCTTCAACTTGAAAACTTTTCTAATAAGTCGTGTATACTTAAGCTTTTTCATCACATTAGCATGCATGAGATAAATTCAAACTATTTCGAGATATTAATCATGGAAATTGAAAATTTTCATGAATAGTATATTAAAAGTAATTCAATGAAGGAAAAATAATCAACTCAAGCCATAAAATTTTTTAGAACTCAATTAATGTATAATCATCCGCATTTGAGGCATATGAAAGAGTTTTAAAAGATGAGATTTGGTGATTTATCTTCTAAAAAAAGTCCTAAGGTCTCATACACACCCCCCAACTAGAGATGGACATTGTCCTCAATGTCGGAAGAGGTACGAGTTTATTCAAGCAAGCAACCTAGAAAGCATATAAAAACTACACTACTGGAAAGAACACACCGTGATCAAATGGCGGATCCCGAATCTTTGATGGTGGAGGAAGTTGTTCAATTTGCTCTTTGCGCTCCTCGGCGATTATTCTTCCTCTAGAAACTAATTTGGACCCCAGCAACACAACTCCAAGCATCTCTATAAGCTGTTTGTCAATGTCCTGCGAGAAATGAGTTACGTCAGTCCAAATTAATTTAAGATTCTTCGCAATAAAAATATTCCAAATATAGTCATCAAAATAAGTGAAAGGAATTAAAGCAAGTTGACGACTACTCCCTGAAAGATTTGCACTACTTTCTGTACGATGCTCGTTCATTGTGGAGAGGGATAAATGATTTTGGGACAAAACTGGAAGCGGGAATGGTTCTGGCTCCATGGCGATAATCTCAAAACCTTTGTCCCTAGCTGTCTCCTCCTCTCGTTCATCCCAAAATTGCTAGCTCATCCTCTCTTTTGCACACACTTCCTGCCATGTGGATATTTATATTCGTGTCCTCGCTCGGTATTCCTGCAATAGAAGATGAACTCGTATTAGATTCTTGAAATCGAGTTTCAAAAGCATTACCTTCTTCTAAGCAAGCGGCAATCAAATTAAGATTTTCAATGGAATTTTGAATCTGCCGACTCCGAGCAAGGAAATTCTCCTGGAATTTATGGGATGTGGCCTCCTGTGTCTGAATAGTCTGGTAAGCTTCCTCTTTCAAGGATTGCAAAGGTACGTCTACGCTTTGCTCTTCTTGATCGAGGCACGAAGGCTCCGTTGAATCGCTCTCTGAAGTCTCTTCCACGTTTCTTCGTTTTCTTGCAGAGACTCCATGTATTCCCACGCCACTGTCGGCGTCATGCTTCCCAATAATTCCTGCAGCTGAGGTTGTAGTCCTTCTAGGAAGAACTCCATGAGCTCTTCATTTGTGAAACCATGCTGCGGATAGCTCGATATTAGGTCTGTGAACCTCCTCCAAGCCTGAAAGAAAGTTTCACAGTCAGTTTGATTAAAATTAACAATTTTGAGCTTTTCCATTCTATGTTTGTGTGCATTCGCGTACCTTGCATCATACAGATTATTCGTGCAATAAAAATTCATATACTCCATTTTTTAAAAATTAAAATAAAATAATAAAATAAAAAAAAAAGTTTATGTACAGTAAAGTGGAAAGATCTCACCGAAGGTCCTCTAAATGAAATAAACCGTAGTCACAAACCATTCCTCCCCGGCCAACGGCGCCAAAAAATTGGTGGGACCGAAAAGGTGCTCTCTCTCTCAAGCGCAAGAGTCCGTACAAGTAGTAAAACCTGGGAGTCCAGGTGTCGAATCCACGGAAGAAATCTGTTGCAACCACAGTTCAAATCAAATAGAAATCCTACGAAAAGAAACTAACCACTTCACACATGATGACGGTGATGGTGAGGTGAACACGTGAACAATATAAACATAGAAATACGTGAGAACAAATATCTATAAAAAGTGTGCACATGGTATGGGTTCGTTAGGATCAATGATTCGTATTAATTTGGTTGATGAATATATCACAATGAATTCTCTTTTTGAGAGCAATTCACCGGGAAAAAAATATCCAATATAACTCAATGAATTCTCCTTTTGGGAGCAATTCATCGGAAGATGCCCTTTTGGGGGTTCAAACAAAATATCCAAAAAGATCGTCGCTAAGATTATAATACGATATGAAACTCTCTTTTGGAGAGATCAAAACTACGGTATGAAACTCCCTTTTGGGGAGATCAAAGCTCGCCCTTTTGGGGTGATCATCAACTTAATTAATTCTTTTGGAATCTACAAAAGTCGATTTACGAACAACGATTACAATTTTAGCGACGTTAAACGGTTTAGCACAAGGAATTTCAACCAAACTAACACAAAATCATAGCCCCTAACTACTCCAATACCATGCACAAATAAGTTCTAGCTACTCATAATTTCAGAATAAACAAGTTCCATAGCCAAATACATCAAGATTATAGCAAAATACGGTAGAAAAAAGCACTAATTAAGGAGTTTAAGTTAAGAATTCATCACCAAATATCCTTGAAAATACATCAAAACTCTCTGGAAATAAGAAAATAGCCTCTGGAATTTTACAGAATTTTTCAGAGGGGAAATACGGCTTCTAGAGCCTCCAATACGCCCAAAATACGCCCCAAACTGCTTGAATACGCCCAAAAACCCCTAAAATACCTTTTATAAAGAGATTGCGGGTTTGGGTTATGTTATCGGGTTCAATATCCGCGCCCGAACCAATCTTAGCCGCTGATCTGGAGCGGAGCAAATGTGGGCCGTTCATCCGTGCGGGATTGAACTACGAGGGGCCACGTGTGCATCACGATTCGCGCTCCGCCCGCTCCGCGCTGTCGATCCGCGCCCGCTTCAATGGTAGCCATTGGATCGGAGATCCGACCGCCTAGAAGAGGCCACGTCGCCGTTTTATTTTGAAAACGAATTCGGCAGCTCGAATCATTTTGCGCCGTTGGATTGGGCGGTCGAGTGTTAGATAACCGCCACGTGTCCCCGTATTTAACTTCGCTCGCTTCAGATCTCGGATCAATGCGGGGATGAGGATGGCCATTCGATCGGCATCGGAGGGTGCGTAAGCGGCCACGTCTCCCGCCCATCGATTCGTTCGTCTGCGTGCGCTCCGCCGTTCGATTGCGATCGAACGGTTTAATAAATCGCCCGCCTCTTCGTTCTATTCTCGACTTCGGGCCGTTGGATCGAGATCCAACGGCCGTAATAATGCCGCGTCGTCCGGATGATCTGGCGCGTTGGATAGAAGATCCACGGCTGCGGCGACGCCACGTGTGCGCCAAGATTCGTGCGCATTTATTTTATTTCCAATAAATGGTATTCTGCATTCAAAAATTCACAGTAATTAGCACAGATCTCAGAAAAATACAAATAAATAGTCGTTGGAATCATGAGATCGAGACCAAGCTAGGAAAAATATAAAAAGTGCAGAAATACTTCATTAATTGCTGTTTTGTGCTCAAATAGTGTGTTTTATCTAATAAATAAATGTGTAGAAAATACGTATGAATTAGAGATAAATGTAGCATCACATGAGCACAAAATAGGGCTAAATGGGGGGTTAAATATGTAATATTGAACCCGAATCAACGCCCAGGTTCGAACGGCGTCCAAATCGGACACTGGATGCTCAAGATACGCGCAAATAAAGGCCAAAAGGAAAATATACTGACATTTTTTGTCCAAGGCCTGGGCAAGCCCAGGCGCTAGGCAAGCCCAGGCGCTGGGCAAGCCCAAGCACTGGCCTGGGCTTGCCCAGAGCCTGGTCAAAAGCCCAGGCACGGCTGGGTAAGCCCAGGTGGGACCTGGGTTTTTGCCCAGGCCGCCTGGGCAAAGCCGAGGCGCGGGCCTGGGCTTCTGCCCAGCGCCTGGGCAAAGCCCACGCGCGGGTCTGGGCTTCTGCCTAGGCACCGGCCTGGGCTTCTGCCCAGGAAGGGCTGATTCTGGCCTGCACGTGCAGCAAGCTGTGGGGCCAACCTGTGGGCCCCAGTCCTAGGGTTTTGAACCCTTGTTGATGCAGAAATTTGATGGCTCAGTTTTTGCGAAAAACTAGCCGTAGGCTGAAATTTGGGTGGTCAATTGGAGGGTCAAACGAACTCCGATTGACGAACCGTTTTTTCCTATGCGTTCACCGTTGAACACCCTTCGTATTGATAGGTTGTATCAATCATGAAGCTCAACGGTGAGTGAGTTAAAATTCACGGAAGTTTGCACTTTGTGAAGTTCAAACTAACTTGATTTTAATTAACTCAAATTAATAGTCACACATCGGTTGTGCAGAAAAGGAAGAGTCCGCCGCCTCTATAAATAGAGGCCTCCCCCCTTCCTCCAAACTCGTCCCAAAGCTCTAGATCTGAGCGGCTCTCGTAAATATTGGTGCACGCTTGGATCTAGGCTTAAATTAATATTCTTCTATCTCCCTAAATTTCTGTCTTACTCCTAAGGGCTCTGGCAAAGCCGCAAAGGAGTTCGGATTCAGATCCGAAATCTTGGCGAAGGTTTCACTCGCGTGAAACTTTCTTCGACGTGTGGTTGGCTCGGTGACACGAGATTGATCGCCTCGGGATGCGGAGCAGTTCGAGGAGCGGTTCAGGGAGCGGTTCGAGGAGCGGCTCAGCGTGGGACGGGGAGCGGCTCGGAAGACGGTGCGGAACATCTCGCCTGCCCCAGGGTTGAGATTCCAGGTATGTGTTTTAATAAGCAATAGTTTAATTTAATCGTAGTAGGTTAGATCCTTCTTGGGATGGTCAGATCCATCCCAAGTCGGCATAGATCTTGGCTAAGGGGTTTGTACCTAAAGGCTAAGTTAAAATTGTTTTAACTGCATGTTAATTAGATTAACTGTTTTATTCTTCCGCTGTAAACTTTTATGTCTATATTCCGTCCGACTTAGGACGGGAATAGATTTTTTGTGCCCTAAGGGTCCCAGAAAACCCGTCAGTGGTATCAGAGCCTCGTATGCGTAACGATCTAGCCTGCGATTTTATTAAACCTTGAAATGCTTTTCAAAATACTTTATAAAAATTTTTTAAGTTATGAGATAATTTAAAATAATTTCTAGATGCCTTTTTAAAATTTATGCGATATTTTTTAAAGATGATTTTAAAAGGATTTTAGATGTTTAAATATTTTATATGATAAAATTTTAAACATGGAAATTTTAAAATGGTGTTTTAAATTTATGTGATAATTTTAAAATTGATTTTAAGGCTTTTTAAATTTATGCGATAAGTTTAAAATGTTTTAGATGTTTAAAAATTGTATAAGATAAATTTTTGAACATGGAAATTTTTTTAAAATGATGTTTTAAATTTATAAGATATTTTTAAAACTGATTTTTAAAAGTCTAAAATTGTTTATGCGATAAACTTTTGTCTATTTAATTGTTAAATAGTTGGACACTTTCATTTTATGCAATAAAATTAGTGTAGCTTTATTTTAATGGCTAGTTCATCTTGTCCCTTATTTGATAACACAAGACAACCCTTTAGGTTAGCCATTAAGAAATCATTAAAATTTATTAATTGAATTTTAATGACATGCTATGTTTTAATAAAACATTAACAACACTTCAAAACCTAATTCCTGGTTAGGGTAGTCCTTTTAATGATTTTTAATTCTAATTGTTATAATTAATTCTCATTAAAGGACTTCGCTTTTAGCGTTGGTTAATAAATTTATTAAAATCCTAATAACGATTAGGATAACACGTGAACCTTATAGTTGATAAGGACTTAATAAAAGTTATTAAACAAATCCTAAAATTTTGAATTTAAGGATTCAACTAGTTGATAGGATTAATTAGTTGTAAATAAAAGTTGTTTAGTCTATAGCACGCATAAAAAAATGACAAGCGTCATTCAATGGACCATGATCCAGTCAATGTGCTTGGCTAAGTTTGTTGGATCACCCTTTAAGGGATAGTGGTCCTGGCTTAGTCAATTCACTGGCTGTGTTCCGCTGGACCGCAATGTTGCGAATCATGATTGTATGACACCTTGGACTATATCTAAGTCAAATACGTTAATGATCTTTTTCAAGATTAGTCGTAGCCCTCCTTGTTTTAGGGGTTAGCAACTATAGGGCCCGTGTCACAGTTGTTGAGCTACACTTAAGCTATGACATGGCAACCATGTAGAAACCAACTCCTTAAATACATAAGATGTAGTCTAAGACCTGACCCAAACCGACGGGTCGTGAATACACCGAGCGCCAGAGCAAGTCATGCTAGACATGAAAACAAGGGTCCGACTAGACTAGACATTATGATTTGGATGAGCACACTCATGATCACAAATGACTAGGGGCAAAAACCGAATAAGAGAGTCATATCCGATATGATCGATGAAGAGTCATCTTCCGATCGCAGAGTCAAGAAACTTGTTGAGCTACACTCAAGGTTGTTGGGCTCAAGGTGATTGGACCTCTTACCCATTAATTTTAATTCGATTAAATCATTCGTTATTAAGCTTTGAAACGATCGTAAAAATAGTGGGAGGATATAGATAGATAAAAGCCATTCTACCTATATTTAATTTTGAACATATGCTAAAACTAGGGCAAGACTATGTTTACCGAAGGAATCAATATATAATATTTTAATGAAATAAGTTAACTGGTCAAATAGGTTGATTAATTGAATATCAAGTTAAATTATAGTTGATAGAATTAAAACTATATTCTCGTTGACATTAAAATGGCCGTCTAAAGAACAGACTTAAGAAATATGATTTCATTAAGTTCTGGGTCCAACAAATAAATTCACGCTACATGTGACTAGTCTCTATATGAGGCAGCTTGAACATATAGGATATTCGAAGTATGTTTTCTCCCTACAACTTGTCGAGCTACCCTCAAGGTTGTATGGACAAACAATTTTGATCAGCAAAGTTCGAGAATTCGATCAAACTGTTTGAGTCGAATACGAGTGCATGAGCGGTGCAAGACTATGTATCCCAACCGGATCTTGAGACAAGCAACTTCTTGAGCTACACTCAAGATTGCAACTCTCAGGCGTTTGGATACATGAGATGCTTGCATAGCTATTTATTTATGTTGGGCTATTTAATATCTAAATGTGATTTAGAAAAGGAAGAAGGCACTCCGAAAATTCAATCGAGTTAAATAGTTTAATTTATCATTAGTAAAGGCATAAGTAGGAGGAAATAAAAATGTGACATATTTTGATGTCACGATGTCATAATTATTGCTATACAAAAGGTTAACACATTTTGACGAATGTCGTCACATTACTTTTGAAGCAATGAGTAATATGTATAACGATAATATATATATTAAATGTTAATGTATAAATACACAAGATAGTAGCAGACTTATAAGGCAAAATAGACTAGGCCATATCGAGAGAGTAAGCTTCACAAGTCACATAAAGAGGGGTCTGACCTCTCGTATTATGAAGTCTACGGACACTTGTGAATCTTACCCTCTTAGATGTAATGGCTGAAACCCATCTGTAAGACATTGGGAGAATGAGTTGTCGAACTCAGTCTCGTACATACTGATGTACCCGAGTCTAGATTAACTAAAATAAGTTATTCGTATATTTTATTAAGACATGTGTTCTTGATGAAAAACAAGTCTGATAAAATAAAGAACGAAATGACTAAAGTATTTAAACTGATTCGATTAGATCGAATGGTCAAATACTTAGCTACATAAAATCTTGCGTAATTAAAGAAAAATGTGATTTTCTCTTAAGTCAAGTCTGTTAACACATCCGTGTGTTAAAAGTATGAATCACACTGAGTTAGACTTGGTGTGATCCATAGCAAGTGACTCTGAGTTAAGTCCTCCCTCTGGGTTAAGTCCCAGATAGTAATGCCTAGGTTTTGATAATGTTCTATGAGGACATATCAATAAGATATTCATAAAATCAATCATTAGGAAGTTATATAATTACTCGAATTTCGTGAGACGAAAAGTCGAGTTAGACATCATAACTGGTGATGACTTAGTCAACTTCTAGGATGAAATTCGGAGTAGTAACTCCGATTTATAACTTGATGCAATCAGAACTGGTCCGTATGCGTAAATAAATTTTGGAATTTTGTTTACGTGCACAAGGAAAATGTTTCCTCACTTTCTACACGTAAATCTATATGTTGAAAGATTGGTGCAGAAAGGAAAATAGTGAAGTGCAATCATGTTTGTTACGAGGTGGAACTCGCGTACAATGAATTTGTATTATGGGGAACCAAGGGCATGATGGTTATGTGGAGAAGAAGGTTAAGGTAGGCTGTTTTACAAGTGATTAGTGGAGTGAAGAAGTCGGACCCGGAGCTGGCGGAGCTCACGGGGTCGAATCTCGCCGGATGCAGCTGATGAAGGTTGGACGGCAGGGGGCTGAAGCTGACTTCGGCCAAGGGGCGAGCTCTCCTGCAGCACGAACAACTCGTCAGAAGGGCAGGGTTGGGGTTCAACCCTTAGCCCCTCCGATGCCTAAGTCAGTAATAGGGCTTAAAATGGGGGCTAGACACACCGGTCGGACTAACGGTGTGTCCGCCACGCGTGACGAGCTATAGGTGGGAGAACAAAGATATGGAAGACCTTTGCTCTCGTGTGTGAATAATAGAATGAGATGGAATTCTCCAACCCCCCTTCTGTAAGAGGAGATGGGGTATTTATACCTGACGGGTGATGACTAGGCGTGGCTGACCTGGCATGCTGACTAGACGCGCTGAGCTGGCTCGGTCGTTAGCGGAAACTCCAGATAAGGACGTCGGGAACCGGGTTACCAGACCTGCTTTCGTCAAGCGGCGCGACGGCCGGGGGGAGCTTTTGTCGGGGTGTCAGAGCCGAAAGCATTAACTGTCAGATGGCTCAGCCGCCAGTGGGTGCTTTGTCAGACGGTCGGGTGACGTATGTGTCAGTCTTGTCCTTATCCCAGGTCGTTTGTCATTGGTGATGAATTAAAGGTCGGGCTATGCCATTCCTGGCGTCGGGGCGCATGAGAATCAGGCGGTTCGTCCGGATCGGGGTTCGTCCGGCCCGGCCACGCCTCCCGTTCGGTCGCGGACTATGGTTCGCCGGCACAGATTGATACCCGCGCCTATGTCAGCCGGCCCATCGGTGCCGTCCGGGCGCACCTCAGCCCCCCTGGCCAAGGCGCACAACCGCAGCTATTCGACCCACTCGGGGCGATGCGCTCGGGGAGCGCCCGTCCCCATGTGGATTCGGATTTCCGGGGTGGCGGCCCTTTTGTGAAAAGGTGAGTTAAGGGGGTATGTTAGCGGATCCGGGCGGGAGTCGGACTCCTACTATCTTTAGGTCGTAACAATTGCCCCCGGCATTCGAGTGCGAAGCGGAAGCCCGGTTCGGCTCGGATGGCGTAACACTATCGTGATACTACCTTTTACTCGTGACACGGACTTGGATCTCAGCTCAGGGGGGTGATGACGGTCCCGCGGGGTGTGTCCCGCTATAACGGGATCGCGAGGTCTCTTCCTGACTCTGAGCCAAGCGGGGCGTTGTCCAAAAAGGGGGAGCATTATACACCAATCTTTATCAGAAATCTAGGTTATATTTACAACACTAGGGGAAGATGTGGCCCAACCGACGGTTGGGACGGAGGGATGTCCACATTTGTTGTTCGCTTAGTCGGGAGGAGCAGATCCCTGCGTCGGGGCGGTCTTCCCGTATGTCGATTACCGAATTTCTATCGCCTTATTGTCCGGGGGCGAGCCGAGGCGCCGGGAACCGAACCAATGTTTTTTGTTTTTGTTTTTGTTTTTTTTATTTTAAGGGGTGCCGCCCTGTGGCGGTTCAGCCTTCGGGGGGCGGACCCTCGGTCGTAGGAAGGGACCCTCTTCCTTTCCCTTTCCTCGCTTCCTCGTGTTTTGCCTCGCTGTCGTCGTGCTGGAGGGTTGTTCGGCCTCACTGGGGACCCCGCGCACCGAGGGGGAACCCCAGGGAGGCTGAGGACGAGGTGGCGGTGGTGGCGCCGCTGGGAGAGCCGTTGGGGTTCCCCCTCCCCCCCCCCCCCCCCCCCGACACCCTGTGGGGATCGCCGAAGGTGACGGCGTTAATTAGGGTGTTGCGGCACGCGGCCGGCCATCTGGACCTGCCTTTTGATACAGTAACAAGCAGGGGGGAAAGCTGGCGGGCCGGGCCTCCCATGTGTAAGGGGAATATCCTGTTGGAGATGGTGGGGCTATAGCGGCCATCGTCGGGGGAAGTAAGGACCGTCGGTGGCCATCGGCTTTCTCCCTAGTTCGGTGGGGCATTTGGGGCCGTTTTATGCCCGAAGTGAGGGGATGGTAATCCCTTGTGTCTCTCTTCCTCCTCCCCTCTAACCTTTGGAGGGGGGCATTTATAGCGAGATTCTGTGGAAAGGTTTTTCTTGGGTAACGCGAGGGATTAGTGCCGTTAATGGGCTCCGCGGAATCCCGCGCTTTGGGAATCACTTTTCCCTGGCGGTATCTGGCACTCTGGCCTCTCGGGGGGCGTGTTGCTGCTGATGGCATGTTTTCCAAGCGTCCTTTCGTTATGTTGAGTCGCATCGTAGCGCTGCTTTGACGAGACAGGGCCACTGCCCTATCTAGACTGGGCGCCTATTTCACGGCCTTTGACTTACGACCGGTCCGTTCCAGGTCACGTGTCTTGGCATCTTGCGGGAGTTACGCAATTACCAATTATGCCCCCAACATTCCCGTGTCCGAGATCGCGAGGTCTGGGGGAAGGGGATGTTGTTGGCTTGTGTTGCCTTTGGGCGGGGCGGGGAGTCGGCGGGGGGGTTCGGGGTGAGACACGCCCCCTATCATGATTTGATCACGGGTCGACCCTGGTACGCAGGGCGAGCCCCAGTGTCCATCTTTCCCCCTTGAGGGAAAGGTGTTGGTGACTTTCAGTGAGCGGGGTTCGAGCTACGGGCGTAAATTTCCTAGAAGTCCTACGCCGGTTAAGCGGGGTAGTGCGTTGCTCGCCCGGCACTTGGCGGGGGGGATAGCTACCCGCTATGGTATTCTCCGAAAAATCTGAGCGTATAAAGAAGAACGTTTTTATTTAAATTTGTAAGAGCTGATCTACAGCTTGTACAGGAGTTCTTAGTTTATCGCCCGTTGTGGGGTCAGATCCGGCTTGGGGGGGCTATAGAGCTGTCCTCGCCCGTGGTTTAGTGACCTCCGGATCTAGGGGTCATGGTGGGCCGAGTGGGCCCCCCTTTTTAACTTGAGTCGGTCTTGGCGCGGAGGTGATTGGCCGCCTTCTATGCTGAAGTGTTGCAAGGTCTCTTTGGCCCGAGAGAGGGGGGGATCTTGCCGAGCGGGCCGCCTCCCTTCCATTGCTTTGTCATCCCCTTTCCCGGACGGGGTAAGGTTTCCTCGGTCTGGTAGGGGCGTCGAGAAGGGGGATCATCAGGGAAGCCGTCTTTCTGGGGCGTGCGCCTTGGGGAGGTTCTTGAGCATCGGGCCGCTCCTCCCTCCCCATGCCTTGCTGCTTTGGTTTGAGGGTGGGGTTCAGAGCCCGGTTGTGCATGGGCGGGCTGACACGCCATGACTTGCCTTTTGGGCTCGTCAGTGATGCAGCCTTTCCGAGTTCCTCGCCCAGAGGTCGACTGCGAGGAGGTACTGGCCGGCAAGCGCTGGGGGCTCTCGCATGCCCAGCCGGCTTTGAACGGATGCCATTCTTTCTCCGACCCGTCGTCGTTTAGGGCGGACGGAAGCGTGAAAGGCGGATTTCCCTTGTGTAAGGGGAATAGCCTTTTTGCGATCCGTTTGTAAGGGGAATATCCTGTTAGCTGTGCTGGAGATGTAGGAACCGCCGCCTTGGGCGGCGAGAACCATTGATGGCCGGTGACCTCTCTTTTGTTAGGGCAGTGTATCTCGGCCCTTTTCCTGGTGGGTGGGGGGATCCGGTGGCGGTTTTTCATGTCAGCCGGTTTGTCGTTACTTTCAGAAGGGGGAGTGGCCTCTTTATAGAGAGATCTCATTGACGGTTTCTCCCCTATTTATTACGCTGAGTTGGCATTATTAATGGGCTCCTCGAATTCATGCCCATGGGAAACCGCCTTTGCCAGGTGGCTCTTACGGTTCCTCTTTTGGAGCGCATCATTAATGGTGGCGTGTTTCTCGAGCGTCCTTTCGTTTCGTCGAGTCACATCGGGGCCGTCTACTCGGGAACTGACGCCATAACGGCCTGGTTTGTGTGCCCGTCTTCTTTTGATTTTTCGAGGGCCAAGGGTGCGTAGCCCCCTCCGGTTTGGGTGGCTAGGGTTGGCCCTGCCCCAGAGGCCTTGAGGGGGGGAGCGGGCGCATAGCCCGACCCGTGCCCTTCTCTGGTTTGGGTGGCTAGGGTCGGCCCTGCCCCAGAGGTCTTGAGGGGGGGAGCGGGCGCGTAGCCCGGCCCGTGCCCTTCTCTGGTTTGGGTGGCTAGGGTCGGCCCTGCCCCAGAGGTCTTGAGGGGGGGAGCGGGCGCGCAGCCCGGCCCGTGCCCTTATCTGGTTTGGGTGGCTAGGGTCGGCCCTGCCCCAGAGGTCTTGAGGGGGGGAGAGGGCGCGTAGCCCGGCCCGTGCCCTTCTCTGGTTTGGGTGGCTAGGGTCGGCCCTGCCCCAGAGGTCTTGAGGGGGGAGCGGGCGCGTAGCCCGGCCCGTGCCCTTCTCTGGTTTGGGTGGCTAGGGTCGGCCCTGCCCCAGAGGTCTTGAGGGGGGAGCGGGCGCGTAGCCCGGCCTGTGCCCTTCTCTGGTTTGGGTGTCTAGGGTCGGCCCTGCCCCAGAGGTCTTGAGGGGGGAGCGGGCGCGTAGCCCGGCCCGTGCCCTTCTCTGGTTTGGGTGGCTAGGGTCGGCCCTGCCCCAGAGGTCTTGAGGGGGGAGCGGGTGCGTAGCCCGGCCCGTGCCCTTCTCTGGTTTGGGTGGCTAGGGTCGGCCCTGCCCCAGAGGTCTTGAGGGGGGAGCGGGCGCGTAGCCCGGCCCGTGCCCTTCTCTGGTTTGGGTGGCTAGGGTTGGCCCTACCCCAGAGGTCTTGAGGGGGGGAGCGGGCGTGTAGCCCGGCCCGTGCCCTTCTCTGGTTTGGGTGGCTAGGGTCGGCCCTGCCCCAGAGGTCTTGAGGGGGGGAGCGGGCGCGTAGCCCGGCCCGTGCCCTTATCTGGTTTGGGTGGCTAGGGTCGGCCCTGCCCCAGAGCTCTTGAGGGGGGGAGCGGGCGCGTAGCCCGGCCCGTGCCCTTCTCTGGTTTGGGTGGCTAGGGTCGGCCCTGCCCCAGAGGTCTTGAGGGGGGAGCGGGCGCGTAGCCCGGCCCGTGCCCTTCTCTGGTTTGGGTGGCTAGGGTCGGCCCTGCCCCAGAGGTCTTGAGGGGGGAGCGGGCGCGTAGCCCGGCCTGTGCCCTTCTCTTTGGTTGGGTGTCTAGGGTCGGCCCTGCCCCAGAGGTCTTGAGGGGGGAGCGGGCGCGTAGCCCGGCCCGTGCCCTTCTCTGGTTTGGGTGGCTAGGGTCGGCCCTGCCCCAGAGGTCTTGAGGGGGGGAGCGGGTGCGTAGCCCGGCCCGTGCCCTTCTCTGGTTTGGGTGGCTAGGGTAGGCCCTGCCCCAGAGGTCTTGAGGGGGGAGCGGGCGCGTTGCCCGGCCCGTGCCCTTCTCTGGTTTGGGTGGCTAGGGTCGGCCCTGCCCCAGAGGTCTTGAGGGGGGGAGCGGGCGCGTAGCCCGGCCCGTGCCCTTCTCTGGTTTGGGTGGCTAGGGTCGGCCCTGCCCCAGAGGTCTTGAGGGGGGAGCGGGCGTGTAGCCCGGCCTGTGCCCTTCTCTGGTTTGGGTGGCTAGGGTCGGCCCTGCCCCAGAGGTCTTGAGGGGGGGAGCGGGCACGTAGCCTGGCCCGTGCCCTTCTCTGGTTTGGGTGGCTAGGGTTGGCCCTGCCACAGAGGTCTTGAGGGGGGGAGCGGGCGCGTAGCCCGGCCCGTGCCCTTCTCTGGTTTGGGTGGCTAGGGTTGGCCCTGCCCCAGAGGTCTTGAGGGGGGAGCGGGCGCGTAGCCCGGCCCGTGCCCTTCTCTGGTTTGGGTGGCTAGGGTTGGCCCTGCCCCAGAGGTCTTGAGGGGGGGAGCGGGCGCGTAGCCCGGCCCGTGCCCTTCTCTGGTTTGGGTGGCTAGGGTTGGCCCTACCCCAGAGGTCTTGAGGGGGGGAGCGGGCGTGTAGCCCGGCCCGTGCCCTTCTCTGGTTTGGGTGGCTAGGGTTGGCCCTGCCCCAGAGGTCTTGAGGGGGGAGCGGGCGCGTAGCCTGACCCGTGCCCTTCTCTTATTTGGGTGGCTAGGGTTGGCCCTGCCCCAGAGGTCTTAAGGGGGGGAGCGGGCGCGTAGCCCGGCCCGTGCCCTTCTCTGGTTTGGTTGGCTAGGGTTGGCCCTGCCCCAGAGGTCTTGAGGGGGGGAGCGGGCGCGTAGCCCGGCCTGTGCCCTTCTCTGGTTTGGGTGGCTAGGGTTGGCCCTGCCCCAGAGGTCTTGAGGGAGGGAGCGGGCGCGTAGCCCGGCCCGTGCCCTTCTCTGGTTTGGGTGGCTAGGGTTGGCCCTGCCCCAAAGGTCTTGAGGGGGGGAGCGGGCGCGTAGCCCGACCCGTGCCCTTCTCTGGTTTGGGTGGCTAGGGTTGGCCCTGCCCCAGAGGTCTTGAGGGGGGAGCGGGCGCGTAGCCCGGCCCGTGCCCTTCTCTAGTTTGGGTGGTTAGGGTTGGCCCTGCCCCAGAGGTCTTGAGGGGGGGAGCGGGCGCGTAGCCCGGCCCGTGCCCTTCTCTGGTTTGGGTGGCTAGGGTTGGCCCTGCCCCAGAGGTCTTGACGGGGGGAGCGGGCGCGTAGCCCGGCCCGTGCCCTTCTCTGGTTTGGGTGGCTAGGGTTGGCCCTGCCCCAGAGGTTCGGAGTTTTATCGAACTGCAAAACTTGCGTAGGAACAACCATGTTGGGAAGAACGGGTAGATATGTATATTGCGTGTAAGAAAAGAAAAACTCACAACTATTGGTAGAATTTCAGCAGATGTTTTGCATTCCAAGGGTGGGCCAGTTCGCTCCCTTCGGGGGTAGCCAGGATGTACGTGGCCGGCCCGACAATATCGATGACCGTGTAAGGCCCTTCCCATTTAGTGGCCAGCTTTCCCCGCTTTGCAGTCTCGGGGCGGAAGGTGGCATCTCGGAGGACCAAATCACCGATCCTGAAAGTTCGCGGTTTCACCCGGGAGTCGTAATACCGCGCCATCCTCTGGCTGTGTTTGACGAGGCTTGTCAGGGCCCAGTCTCGTACCTCGTCTATCAACTCAAGACTGAGGCCGAGTCCTTCCCCGTTGATTTCTTCGTCGAAGAGCTTTAGCCGGAGTGTCTCCTCGCCGATTTCCACAGGAACGACCGCCTCCGATCCGTATGCTAGCAGGAAGGGGCTTTCTCCGATCGAGGCCTTGTGGGTGGTACGATAAGACCACAGGATTCCCGGCAGCTCGTCGACCCAAGCCCCCAGAGCGGCGTCCACCTTCTTCTTCATTGGGTTCAAGATACACTTATTCGCGGCCTCCGCCATTCCGTTGCACTGTGGGTGGGCGACTGATGCGAACTGGAGTTTGATCCCCCAGCCCGAGCATAAGTCGCGGAAGCCTACGCAATCGAACTGCTTTCCATTATCCGTGACAATGGAGCGGGGAATCCCGAAGCGGCATATGATGGATTGCCAGATGAAGCCCTTCATGTCCGTCCACGCGATCCGCGCCAGCGGCTCTGCTTCGACCCATTTGGTAAAGTAGTCCACGACGACGACTAGATATTTCCTTCCCCCGGAGGCCTTTGGGAACGGCCCCAGGATGTCGAGTCCCCACTTGCCGAAGGGGATTGGGCTCAAGATGGGCATCAGGTTGGCCAGGGGCGCGGTCGTCCGTCGGCAGGATTTCTGGCATGCCTCGCACTTCTTGACGTACTGTACCGCATCCCGGATCATCGTCGGCCAGTAGTATCCTTGGCACATTACTTTGTGGGCGATGGTGCACCCGCCATGGTGGTTTCTGCAGAAGCCTTCGTGTACCTCGCGGATGACTTGCTCAGCCTGCTCCGGGCCTAAGCATTTCAGGTAGGGCAGGACGTCAAAATTGGCGCGGCGGCGGCGGTACAGCACTCCGTCGAGAAGCACGAATGACAGGGCCCGCCTTTCCACCTGTTTTGCCAGCATCCGCTCCTCGGGAAGCTCACCCGTCTCTAAGTACTTCATAATGGGGGTCATCCATGACGTCCTCGCGTCCGTGCACATCAGTTCTTCTTCGTCAATGGTTGGCGTCAATAGGCTTTCCACGTAGATCGCCTTCCCGATCTCGGCCGCCGAAGAGGAAGCCAGCTTAGATAGGGCATCCGCCCGGAGGTTACTGGAGCGGGGTAGGTGTTGGACGTCCGCATTGTTGAACTTACGGAGTTCGATCTGGATGCGATTCAGGTATCGCTTCATTGTTTCCTCTCGGGCCTCGAAGCCCCCCAGGATCTGTTGGATGACGAGGCGGGAGTCACTTAGGAGCAACACGTTCGTCGCCCCCACCGCCCTAGCGAGTTTCAACCCGTTAACCACGGCTTCATACTCCGCGACATTATTGGTGGCCGGGAAGCTGAAGCGTAGGGCGTACTCCAACGAACATCCGTCAGGAGTCTGAATGACTATACCCGCTCCTGTCCCGGAGCCTGTTGTGGAGCCGTCGACGTGGATGGTCCACAATTCGCCCGCTGTCGTCGGGGAGGGCGCTGAGGGTTCGCCCACATCGATCCTCCGTGGGGACGTGGTCGTCGATGGGAGCTCCGTCCGGTCCCCCGGCGGGACATCCGTGGTGCATTCCACCACGAAGTCCGCCAGCGCTTGGCCCTTGATCGCCGTCCGGGCTTTGTACGTTATGTCGAACTCTCTGAGCTCGACGCTCCAGTTGAGCATCCTCCCCGACCGCTCCAGTCTTTTCAGGTTCTTTTCGAGGGGCATGCCGGTGTGGACGGTTATGGGGTGGGCCTGAAAATAGGGTCAGAGCTTCCGGGCTGTGGTGATTAGGCAGTAGGCGGCTTTCTCGATAGGGCTGTAACGAGACTCCGCCTCTCGGAGGATCCGGCTGGCATAGTAAACAGGGCGTTGCACCCCTCCTTCCTCCTTGATCAGGACGGAGCTAACGGCCTCCTCGTTGGTCGCCAGGTATAACCCTAGGGGTTCGCCCTCCTCCGGTCGTGCGAGGAGCGGCGGGCTCTGCAGGTATGCTCTCAGCTCTGCGAATGCCCGCGCGCAGTCGTCGTCCCATAGGATCACCTTCCTCTTGTCTTTAGCTTCGCCGAAGGCCGTGTGCAAGACCCTGAAGAAGGGGAGCGATTTCTCTGCTGATTTCGACAGGAATCGTCCCAGAGCCGCGATCCGGCCGTTCAGTCGCTGCAAGTCCCGGATCGTCCGGGGCTCCGCCATTCCGATGAGGGCCGTCACCTTGTCGGGGTTCGCCTCGATGCCCCGCTTCGTTATCATGAAGCCCAGGAACTTCCCTGACTGCACGCCAAAGATACACTTCGCAGGGTTCAGCCTCAGGTTGTATCGGCAGACCCTTTGGAAAGTCTCCTGCAAGTCGGTGAGGTGGTCGGGGGCCCTTCTACTCTTTACCAGCATGTCGTCGATGTAGACCTCCAAGTTTCTCCCCACCTGGGGGCCGAATATCCGGTCCACCATCCGTTGATAGGTCGCCCCGGCGTTCTTCAATCCGAAGGGCATCTTGGTGTAGCAGAAGGTGCCTTTATCGGTGACAAAAGACGTCTTCTCCTCATCCTCCTCCGCCATCGGTATCTGGTTGTATCCCGAGAAGGCGTCCATAAAGCTTAACAACTCATAGCCGGACGCCTGATCCACCAGGTGGTCGATCCTGGGTAGAGGGAAGCTGTCCTTCGGGCATACCTTGTTGAGGTCGGTGAAGTCGACGCACATGCGCCACTTTCCACTGGGTTTCTTCACTAGAACGACGTTGGCGAGCCAGTCGGGGTAGTCCACCGGCCGAACAAATTTGGCTTTGAGGAGCCGCTCTACTTCTTCCTCGGCTGCCCTCTTCTTTTCGCCTCCCACACTTCTCTTCTTCTGTCGGACAGGTCGGGCCTCCGGGTCCACATTCAACCGGTGGGAGATTACCGTCGGGTCAACCCCAGGCATGTCGGCCGGCAACCATGCGAATATGTCCGCATTTTCCTGGAGCAGGGCGACGAGGGCCGTCCTCAAGGCGGCCGGGAGTTTCGTCCCGATGGAGACGGTTCTCTCTTCATCTGTGGCCACTGGGACCTCTTCCACTTCCTCGGCCGGGGTCGGCCGCTGGTCGCAGAAGTCCTCCCTCTCGTCAGGGATGAGAGCCGTCGGGGCCCGCCTCGGGCTCCGACGCTGGGATGGCGTAGGGTCGTGATCTCTGGGCACTTCCTGGCCTCCGTGCACCTGTCCCACCCCCCGCGGGGTCCGGAACTTCATCATCCGGTGTTGCAGGCTGGGGAGCGCCTCGACGGCCGTCATATACTGACGCCCTATGATTCCGTTATACGCCGACGTGATGTCGACGATGACAAAACGCGTCTCCCTGGTGACGACCCTCAGCTCCTCCCCCAGAGTCATGGGCAGGGTGATCGCCCCCACGGTGGGGATCGCGTGACCGGTGAAGCCAGCAACTGGGCCCACGCCGGGCTCTAGGTCTGCACGCCCCCACCCCATCCTCTCCACTGGTGATAGGAACAGGATGTCGCAGGAGCTACCGGTGTCAATTAGGAGCCGGCCAACGACCATCTCCCCGATCCGAGCCTCGACGATGAGGGCGTCATTGTTCTGGCTTCCCTCCTCCTGCTGGTCTCCCTCGGCGAAGGTGATAGGGGGTCTATGTCCTTCTTCGCTTCGGCCGGCGGGTGGCGCCCGCCACCATCACCTGTCGGGCTCCGGCCGCTGGGATTGCGGGCGCCCGCCCTGCCGAGGAGGGCCCTCCCGTTATCATCTCAATTCGCATGACCGCCCTCGGGGGGCGTGGCTCCTCCTTATCACGGTTCACCGGCGGTTCCCGTCCCCCCTCCTCCGGGGGGATTCTCTCTCCTTCTGCCACCCGCCTGCCTGCGACGAAGTTTCCCAGGTGACCCGCCTGGATCAATCGCTCGATCTCTCTTTTAAGGGCGTAACAACGGTCGGTGTCGTGACCGTGGTCCCGGTGATAACGGCAGTATCTCCGGGAGTCCCGCCTCGCCGGATCCGTCCTCATCTCCCGGGGAGGCTCTGGCAGTAACCCGGCCCTTGTCGCCGCGGCCAGCACCACCATCATGGGGGCATTGAGTCGCGTGTAATGCGCCCGTAGGGGGCCTCCTTCTCTTGGGATGGCTCGAGGGAGCTCTTGCACCGGTGCCAACTCACGCGTCGGGCCAGGGCGAACTTGTGGGCGAGGCCCGGGCGGTTCCCGCCTTGGTCGGGACAGCTGGTCGTGACCACGGTGCCCCTCTTCTCGCCTCGGTCGAGGGTGCGACCGGGGTTCGCCTTGGGACGGTTTCACCGGGGGGAATAAGTTCTTTGCTCCTAGAGTCTCCTCGGCCAACGCATGCCTCTCCACCATTGCAACCAACGCCTCATAGTCGGTCGGTGGGTCCCGGAGCAGGGATTTGTGGAGACTCCGAGTCCGCAACCCCACTTTGAAGGCCAGCATAAGCACCTAATCGCCGCATGTCACCACCGCCCGTCTCTCCTCCTGAAAGCGACGGAGGTATCTACCCGTTGTCTCTCCTTCTCCTTGGACTATCGTGCTGAGATAGTCCAAGGGCTTCTTCTTCGTCCGCCCGGCCCGGAACTCTTGGCAGAACTTGTGGGACAGCTCACCAAAGCTCCCGACGGATCTCGCGGGCAAGCCGAAGTACCAGTCCAGCGCGGTGTCCCTCAGGCTTTGGGAGAAATGTCGGCATAGGAACGCCTCGTCCACATCCTGCGCCTCCATCGCCCCCCGGTATTGTTGCACGTGCGTGAGGGGGTCGCCCCTCCCATTGTACGTGGCCAAGTGAGGGGGTTTGAACCTTATGGGCCTCGGGGCGGACGTGATCCACCGTGCAAGCGGCGTGGCCTCCTCCGGATAGGTAGGGCGATCTGGCGCATCCCCTCTCCGCCATTCGGGGGTCTGGCTTCGGTCGCGCCTCGGCCGCCGACGGTCCTCCGCCCCCGGGGAGTAGCCCGACGGTCGTCTGGCGGGGCTCCTTCCCTAGGCCGAGGATTCGACGGGTTGTGGGCTACGGCTCTCCCAGCGCCAGCGCCTCCCGGCCAGCTCTCCTCGGGCCTCCATCCGTTCTTGATTCTCTCGGAGGAGCCTTTCGCGCTCGGCGGCGAGGAAGCGTAGTTGCCGACAAATGGCTTCCTCGTGCAGGGTATCAGAGGGGTGGTGTTGGCGATGCAGGCTGCCTCCTCCGGGTGGGGACCTGTTCAGTAACGGGTCCCGCCCGTCCCCGAGCCGCCGGCCCGTCGCCGTCTCGTCAAGGATTTCTCGGTTGCTTCTGTTCTCTCTCCTTAGCCTCTCCCGCTCCGCGACGATGAGGCGGAGTTGGAGGCGAGCGGCCTCTTCTTCCTGGTAGGCCCTTCGGGCGGTCTCGGCCGCTTCGTCCAAACGCCTTTGTGCGGCGGCCGCCTCCCCCAGGCGCCTCCACCGCCGCGCAACTTCCATCTCCTCTTCCAGGAGCCTTTGCTGGGCCGCAATCTCCTCAGCGAGCCCCCTGTTCTCCCCCTCCTCCTCGAACTAAGGGTGGAGGTTCCGCCTCACGTTCAGGGGCTCTGAGGGGCCGGGCGGAGGCTCCGTTCCAGTCATCTGATAGCCTCCCCTGGCCTGAGTGACGGCCTCGAAGCTCTTCAGGACGACGTGGGCTGAAGTATGTTCAGTTTCGGTGCCCATCCCCAGAAGGGGGTCGGACGCCGGGGTGATTTGTAGAGAGAGCGGTTCCTGACCCACGGGATCTTTGCCGTGGTCAGGGTTCCGCGAGATTGGCATAGAGTCTAACATGGGTGTGACCCTTCGTTCCCACAGACGGCGCCAATTGTTACGAGGTGGAACTCGCGTACAATGAATTTGTATTATGGGGAACCAAGGGCACGATGGTTATGTGGAGAAGAAGGTTAAGGTAGGCTGTTTTACAAGTGATTAGTGGAGTGAAGAAGTCGGACCCGGAGCCGGCGGAGCTCACGGGGTCGAATCTCGCCAGATGCAGCTGATGAAGGTTGGACGGCAGGGGGCTGAAGCTGACTTCGGCCAAGGGGCGAGCTCTCCTGCAGCACGAACAACTCGTCAGAAGGGCAGGGTTGGGGTTCAACCCTTAGCCCCTCCGATGCCTAAGTCAGTAATAGGGCTTAAAATGGGGGCTAGACACGCCGGTCGGACTAACGGTGTGTCCGCCACGCGTGACGAGCTATAGGTGGGAGAACAAAGATATGGAAGACCTTTGCTCTCATGTGTGAATAATAGAATGAGAGGGAATTCTCCAACCCCCCCTTCCGTAAGAGGAGAGGGGGTATTTATACCTGATGGGTGATGACTAGGCGTGGCTGACCTGGCATGCTGACTAGACGCGCTGAGCTGGCTCGGTCGTTAGCGGAAACTCCAGATAAGGACGTCGGGAACCGGGTTACCAGACCTGCTTTCGTCAGGCAGCGCGACGGCCGGGGGGGAGCTTTTGTCGGGGTGTCAGAGCCGAAAGCATTAACTGTCAGATGGCTCAGCCGCCAGGGGGTGCTTTGTCAGACGGTCGGGTGACGTATGTGTCAGTCTTGTCCTTATCCCAGGTCGTTTGTCGTTGGTGATGAATTAAAGGTCGGGCTATGCCATTCCTGGCGTCGGGGTGCATGAGAATCAGGCGGTTCATCCGGATCGGGGTTCGTCCGGCCCGGCCACGCCTCCCGTTCGGTCGCGGACTATGGTTCGCCGGCACAGATTGATACCCGCGCCTACGTCAGCCGGCCCATCGGTGCCGTCCGGGCACACCTCAGCCCCCCTGGCCAAGGCGCACAACCGCAGCTGTTTGACCCACTCGGGGCGGTGCGCTCGGGGAGCGCCCGTCCCCATGTGGATTCGGATTTCCGGGGTGGCGGCCCTTTTGTGAAAAGGTGAGTTAAGGGGGTATGTTAGCGGATCCGGGCAGGAGTCAGACTCCTACGATCTTTAGGTCGTAACAATGTTAGTCGAGAACGGTTTTTCATCCTAATTCCTAGAAAATGGATTATGTTGAAACTGTCTCGCCAGCAGATGTGTACAGATCTACTCGAACCAAACTCGATGTAAAATGCTCATGTTGACCATGAAAATTGGAGCATTCACTTATAAGTTTGTTTTTCTAAATATGATTTAGACGGACCAACTTATATGAATCAGCGAGAAAGTTTTCAAGGTCAGTGGGAGCTTATAAATTACATGCGAGGCATCAAAGAAATGGAACATATATTTTGACAAAGTAATCCAAAGGTTTGATACTTTATCAGAAATAGATATGAGCCATTTATGACCATTAACTAATTCAAAAATTATTATCGTAAGGTACGATGAACTGGATATGATCCAATGGAAATAAAAAATATTATGGATTCCGAAAGACCAAGTGAATTATTTAAATGAGATTCAAATGGTTGGTCTAACATGAACATAGAAACCCCTTAAGTCTATAGTGTAGACGGTTTTAGCAGATCCACTCACGAAGGCTCTATCACATGAAGTCGGGAAAACTTATGTGTAAAAACGGTATAAGATACCGAGATAAATGGGCCTGAGTGCAAATGGGAGATGTTGAGAGATGATACCCTCGAGGCAATCTATCTCTATGTGTAAATAGCACAAACATCTTGTTCGAAATAACAGTAAACTGTTTGGTAATAATTTACCTAAGTTAAATTATAATGTAGATATTAACTTAGGTAAAGTCCTAAGACTTTATGCAAGGTCAAACATGTATCGAGATGAGTATCTCGATCATGGAGAAATGTTTGACCGTCTGTAGCATAAGTCTAAAAGGGTTCGTGGTCGTAGATGTTTCGAGACAATGATATCGAAACATCGGATAGACTATTGTGTCTTAGTCTTCACCGTTTAGCGGTGGCGATGATCTCATGATCGCTTGACTTGGCGAAGACAAAGACGAGACACAGGTGCTCATTAAAGAATGAGTTCACTGAACGATCCACAAGAGTTATCATATGGTTATAGTGACCAATCTGTCAATGATAACTCTTAGTGATGATAGGCAAGTTGGTCTTTTGACTTGAGGTCATTTTATGATCCGTGCGTGAACGGTGCCACTTAGATCAACTAACCTAGAGGTCCTAGCTTCGAGGCAAGGCCTGTCAAAAGGTCTTTTGATTGGGTGACACTTGAAGCGTATGAGGAGAGTAATGACCAAGAGAGGATTCGTCTCTCCCGGTCAATGGGAGTTAGTGTCGTAGGGTTAGTTCGGTCTTTAGTAAAATCTCTGGCCAGAGTATGTTGGAAGAATTCTAACATTATTTGACTAAAGATCGATAGAAACTAACCAGAGTCAAGTTATTGGGGTTGACAGTTTGATCGTACCCTAGACTTGATCTACACGACATAGTTTAGACGAAGAGACTATAACTGCGGAATTCATCACGGAAACAGTCAGGGTGGTCCCGACAATACTCATGTAAATGAGTCAACCACATAATGATGATTCCTGAAGCAGGGACGGCAACCATTGCTCATGGTCACTGTCGTATAGGGCTTCGAGCCCAACCTTTTGTAAGGGTCAGGCTGTAGGGTCTCACATAGAGTGCGACTTTCGTCTAGTAATAGGTAGAAATTAGTTAGGGAGAATAATTTGCATTTGATGCAAGGGATAAAATATTGCAAAAGATGTTTGCAATAATCTCCTGCATTCAGGATAAATGATCCTGAGTGCTAGTGGGAGATGTAGAGGAATGTGCCCTCAGATCATTTGTATTTGATGCAAATGATAATTTAAGCCTAGATAGGGACTTATTTGCATATGATGCAATAGAGATTAAATGTGTCTTAAATAGTTTAAGACTATATTTAATAATATAATGCAAGGAAAAGTTCACGGGTAAGACGGGAATGTCCCGGTCTACGCCCAGGTTCGAACGGCGTCCAAATCGGACATTGTATGCTCAAGATACGCGCAAATAAAGGCCAAAAGGAAAATATACTGACATTTTTTGTCCAAGGCCGGGGCAAGCCCAGGCACTGGCCAAGCCCAGGCGCTGGCCTGGGCTTGCCCAGAGCCTGGGCAAAAGCCCAGGCCGCCTGGGCAAGCCCAGGCGCGGCCTGGGCTTCTGCCCAGCGCCTCCCAGGCGCGGGCCTGGGCTTCGGCCTAGGCACTGGCCTGGGCTTCTGCCCAGGCAGAGCTAATTCTGGCCTGCACACGCAGTAAGCCGTGGGGCCCACCTGTGGGCCCCAGTCCTAGGGTTTTGAACCCTTGTTGATGCAGAAATTTGACGACTCAGTTTTTGCAAAAAAAACTAGCCGTGGGCTGAACTTTGGGTGGTCAATTGAAGGGTCAAACGAACTCCGATTGACTATCCGTTTTTTCATATGCGTTCACCATTGAACACCCTTCGTATTGATAGGTTGTATCAATCATGAAGCTCAACGGTGAGTGAGTTAAAATTCACGGAAGTTTGTACTTTGTGAAGTGCAAACTAACTTGATTTTAATTAACTCAAATTAATAGTCCCACATCGGTTGTGCGGAAAAGGGGAGAGTCCACCGCCTCTATAAATAGAGGCCTCCCCCCTTCCTCCAAACTCGTCCCAAAGCTCTAGATCTGAGCGGCTCTCGTAAATGTTGGTGCACGCTCGGATCTAGGCTTAAATTAATATTCTTCTATCTCCCTAAATTTCTGCCTTACTCCTAAGGGCTCTGGCAAAGCCGTAAAGGAGTTCGGATTCAGATCCGAAATCTTGGCGAAGGTTTCACTCGTGTGAAACTTTCTTCGGAACGTGGTTGGCTCGGCGACATGGGATTGATTGCCTCGGGATGCGGAGCGGTTCAGGGAGCGGTTCAAGGAGAGGCTCGACGTGGTACAGGGAGCGGCTCGAAAGACGGTGCAGAACATCTCGCCTGCCCTAGGGTTGAGATTCCAGGTATGTGTTTTAATAAGTAATAGTTTAATTTAATCGCAGTAGGTTAGATCCTTCTTGGGATGGTCAGATCCATCCCAAGTCGGCTTAGATCTTGGCTAAGGGTTTTATACCTAAGGGCTAAGTTAAAATTGTTTTAACTGCATGTTAATTAGATTAACTGTTTTATTCTTCCGCTGTAAACTTTTATGTCTATATTCCATCCGACTTAGGACAGGAATAGATTTTTTTGTGCCCTAAGGGTCCCAGAAAACCCTTCAGGTACATGTCATTATGGCAAATATTGCTTCATTATGGAAATAATGCTTTTGTAGGCATGGATGGGCCATCTCATCAAGGGCAAGGGAGTGATCATATGCCTCCATACTATAACCCGGCATTCTGTACACAGTTGGCAGAGGAATCAAGACGGAATGATCCATTGCTAGGTAGGTCAATGCCTCGTAGGACGAGTGATTATCAATATCCTATGCATAGCTGCCAAGTAGGTGGATCATCCATGTCGTTTCAACAATACTCTTCATACAGCATGCCAATGACCATGCATATGCCGCATCCAATGGGCTTCATGCAAATGCTACAAGGTAATGGGCCTATACCACCCTTTGGTAGCTAAGCATCACAAAGTGCTTTTGCCATGCCTTCACACAAATCGGGCATAGCATAACAGGTGGCAGTGACTCGTCCAGGAAGTCTGGACGTTGGGATGATGACATGGATGTATCTGTATCTAGTCCCAGGAAAAAAAGCAAGAATCCAACCAAGAAGGGGCCGATGAATAAAGTTTGGCTTATCGAGCATAACATTGCATTAATTCCATTCCTTGTGTCCCAAGCTCGTTAAGGCCTTAGAGCCGAGAAGACGTTCGAGAATACGGCCTTCACAGCTGCTGCTATCCATATAAAGAACAAGTTTGGCACAGAGTACAGCTGGTTGAATGTGAAGAATCATATGAAAGGTCTTCATCGGTGGCTTACGGATGTTAATAAGTGCTTGGAAATTAGTGGGGCTGGATGGTCAGAGGAGCTGCAGATGATAGTACTCGACGATGATACATATGCCACATGGGTCGTGGTATTTACTTCTTCATTAACCCAATATGAAAATAAAATTGGATTATGTAATTTTATTATTCATAATGGGTTGTTCATTATTAATGCAGGCAAACTTTAGACTGAAAGAGTATGTCAACCACCTCATACCATGGCTTGACGATCTTAAGCTTGTTATTGGAGATGACACCGCGAAGGGTGATTATTGCAAGATTGTGTTTAACGAATTTGGGGGCTCATATAATGAGGGTGACGACGATCATGCAAGTCTGTTAACCTTCTCGCAAGCATCAAATGACTTTGATGCTTATGCCAACATCCCCATTCCTACATCGACGGTGCCATCTTCGGTGGGGACAAGCCATGCAAGCCCACCCATCGTGGGTAAAAAGAAAATGCGTCGCCGGGCTTTGTTGAGGGATGATCCCGACCTCATGAAGGAAATGGTGGACAATGTCAGAGGGGTCGCCTTAGCTATACAGGGAGCTCACTCCAACACTCTTGCACTTCTTTCTCAACATTTGTATGCGATGACCGAGTATCCCCCACATATGTTGGATAAGTTGTATATGTAACTTAGTGATAATGAGAAAAACAGGCGGAGATTTGTCAATTTGCCCGAATCGGCTAGGAAGCGCTTCGTAGCAAAGAAAGTTGCTGTGATGGAGAGAGCTAGGGCTAAGGCCGCAGGAGATAGGGACGAGAATGACGAAGAATGGAATATGTAAAGTATTGATTGGGGTGACGAAGGTTGGCCTATGTTGTGAATGGAAAAGATGTGGATGAGGGTAGTCAAATAGCATGTTTTGGGTTTTTTCGTACCATGGTAAGATTAACCTTGTGTAATATTATATGTAACAGACTGGTGATGTTGAAAGGGTGGGTGGATTAAGACTATGGTCTAGTTGATGTATAATATGTGGTAGCTTATGTCATATTAGTGTAATGTTGTATCTTAGTTTATTTATGGTGTAGTGTTTGTTTAGGTATATGCTTCATCCATGACTATGTAGTTGAATTCCGTATAATGTTGTATCTTAGTTTTTATTTTCTGAACATGCTATGTTTTCTTAGCTTTCTATGCCTTGGGCATTTGGAGTCGGAGTGGAAGGTGGGTTAGGTCTTGGCATATGTTTGATAATCTGAGTGCTTAAGTTTGATAATCTGAGTTCAGACTGAATGGCAAAGGAATTTTTTTTGGAATGTGGCAAACTACAGACTGCAGGGCAATGCAATTTTTTTAGTTTCATTTTGTTTTGGGTCTTGGCCTGCTGTATTTGTCACCCCTATGCAGACTGATTGCCATTGCAAACCATTTTTTCTTGTTTCATTTTGGCATGTGGCAAACTACAGACTGGATGGCAATGCAATTTTTTTGGAATGTGGAAAATTGTAGACTGAATGATCATCAACTTTTTTGAGTTTAATTTTGTTTTGGGTCCTGACATGTTGTATCTGTCACCCCTATGCAGATTGATTGCCATTGCAAACCAGTTTTTCTTGTTTCATTTTGGCATGTGGCAAACTGCAGACTTAATGGCAATGCAATTTTTTTGGAATGTGGCACACTACAGACTGAATGGTCATCAATTTTTTTAGTTTAATTATGTTTTTGGTCCTGGCATGCTATATCTGTCACCCCTGGGTAGATTGATTGCCATTGCAAACCATTTTTTCTTGTTTCATTTTGGCATGTGGCAAACTGCAGACTTAATGGCAATGCAATTTTTTTGGAATATGGCAAACTGCAAACTGCATGGTAATGCAATTTTTTTACTTTCATTTTGTTTTGGGTCTTGGCCTGCTGTAACTGTTACCCCTATACAGACTGATTGCCATTGCAAAACATTTTTTTTTCTTTCATTTTGGCATGTGGCAAACATGGCAAACTGCAGACTGAATGGCAATGCAATTTTTTTGGAATGTGGAAAACTGCAGACTGCATGATCATCAATTTTTTTGAGTTTAATTTTGTTTTGGGTCCTGACATGCTGTATCTGTCACCCCTATGCAGATTGATAGCCATTGCAAACTATTTTTTCTTGTTTCAGTTTGGAATGTGGCAAACTGCAGACTTAATGGCAATGCAATTTTTTTGGAATGTGGCAAACTGTAGACTGAATGATCATCAATTTTTTTGAGTTTAATTTTGTTTTGGGTCCTGACATGTTGTATCTGTCACCCCTATGCAGATTGATTGCCATTGCAAACCATTTTTTCTTGTTTCAGTTTGGAATGTGGCAAACTGCAGAGTTAATGGCAATACAATTTTTTTGGAATGTGGCAAACTGCAGACAGAATGATCATCAATTTTTTGAGTTTAATTTTGTTTTGGGTCCTGGCATGTTGTATCTGTTACCCCTGTGCAGATTGATTGCCATTGCAACCCATTTTTTCTTATTTCATTTTGGAATGTGGCAAACTGCAGACTTAATGACAGTGTAATGTTTTTTGGAATGTGGCAAACTGCAGACTGTATGTCAATGCAATTTTTTTAGTTTCAATTTGTTTTGTGTCATGACAAGCTGTATCTGTCACCCCTATGCAGACTGATTGCCATTGCAAACCATATATTCTTGTTTCATTTTGGCATGTGGCAAATTGCAGACTGAATGGCAATGCAATTTTTTTGGAATGTGGCAAACGGCAGACTACATGGCAATGCAATTTTTTTGAGTTTCATTTTGTTTTGGATATTGGCATGTTGTAACTATCACCACTAATGATATGAATGGTGGATATCACATTTTTTGTGAAATTGTATCAAATAGCCATATGATGATAATGGGGCTTATCGAAAATACCTCACACTGGAAGGCTGGCACTCAGGATTCTTCATTCCCCAAGTTGGTTCATATTCTGTATGCAATGGCTTTTATGAGTTGGTTGGTTGGCAATGAAATGGTTTGATATGGATATTTAAAGGAATTTGGCATGGGAATGTGTAGGGATATAATGAAGGAGCCATGGCCAAGCAACCAGATGGGGAAATGGAAAAAATATATCTGAGGGCTTATGTTTGATAATCTATATGAATTGGGTGTGGAAGTTGGCTAGGAATATGGCAAACTGCAAACTAATTGCCATTGTTGTCTTTTTTTTCTTGTTTCATTTTGTTCTGTGTCAAGACATGTTGTATCTGTTACCCCTATACCATTTATTCTTGTTTCATTTTGGAATGTGGTAAACTGCAGACTACATGGCAACGCAATTTTTTTTAGTTTCATTTTGTTTTGGATCCTGGCATGATGTATTTGTCACCCCTATACCATTTATTCTTGTTTTATTTTGGCATGTGGCAAACTGCAGATTGCATGGCAATGCAATTTGTTTGGAATGTGGCAAACTGAAGACTGCATGACAATGCAATTTTTTTAGTTTCATTTTATTTTGGGTCCCGGCATGCTGTATCTGTCACCACTATACCATTTATTCTTCTTTCATTTTGGCATGTGTCAAACTACAGACAGCATGACAATGCAATTTTTTTTGGGAATGTGGCAAACTGCAGACTACATGGCAATGCAATTTTTTGAGTTCCATTTTGTTTTGGGTCCGGCATGCAATATTTGTCACCCCTATACCATTTATTCTTGTATCATTTTGGCATGTGACAAATTGCAGAGTGAATGGCAATGCAAATTTTTTTTAGTTTCATTTTGTTTTGGGTCATGTCATGCTGTATCTATCACCCATATACCATTTATTCTTGTTTTAATGTGCCAAACTGCAGACTGCATGGCAATGCAATTTTTTTGAGTTTCATTTTATTTTGGGTCCTGGCATGCTGTATCTGTCACCACTATACCATTTATTCTTGTTTCAATTTGGCATGTAGCAGACTGCATGACAATTTAATTTTTTTAGTTTCATTTTGTTTTGGGTCCTGGCATGTTGTATCTGTCACCCCTATGCAGACTAATTGCCATTGCAAACCATTTTTTCTTGTTTCATTTTGGCATGTGGTAAACTGTAGACTGAAGGGCAATGCAATTTTTTGGAATGTGGCAAACTGCAGATTGTATGGTAATGCAATTTTTTTGAGTTTCATTTTGTTTTGGGTCCTGCCATGCTATATCTGTCACCCCTAATGATATGAATGGTGGATATCACATGTTTAATGAAATTATATCGAAAAGCCATATGATGATAATGGGGCTTATTAAAAATACCTCATCCTGGAAGGCTGGCACTCGGGATCCTTCATTCCCCAATTTGGTTCATGTTCTATATGCAATGGCTTTTATGAGTTGGTTGGTCGGCAATGAAATGGTTTGATATGGATATTTAAAGGAATTTGGCATGGGAATGTGTGGTGTCGCGACCCGCTCCCTGGGATACCCAGGGAGACAAGGTGCACGACGAGAACAAAACGTATATACAGGTTCATTGCGCACTGCTCAGGTAGTACCTGTAGTGTTCCTAAGCCAGAAGCAACCAACAACCAGCACAGAAAAATAAAAATAATGACCAACTATGAAAGACAGAAGAAACACTAACGATATTACCCATGTCCAATATACATCATAGATTATGTACATCAGCTTATACATTCACATCTCCCCCCAAAAGAGAACCCCAAAAGTACAAGAACTCCCTCTCCTCTTTAAAAGCTCCGAACTTTGCCATTAAACTCCTCTTCGTCCAACCAAATCTGCTTGCTAGCATCTTGCACAAGGGACTAAAAGAGAGTGGAGAATGGGGGTTTCCTTTGCAAAAATGAGAGCAAGAAATAAGGGGGAGGGGGAGAATGAAAATGACAAGGAAAAGAGAAAGAACATAAAGGAAAAATGAAGAGAAGAAGATAAGGGAGAGGGCTCTTTAGACTTTTCTTTTCCTTTCTTTCCTCTTCTTTTCTTTTCTTTTCTCTTCTCTTCTCTTCTACATTTCTCTCTAAGATTACCATGAGACATATTGAATGACTAAAACACCCTCATCATTTACCCCTCCAACTTCTAGGATATTTACAAGTTGACATTCCTTTATACACACACCTTTTCTTTACACACATCCTATCTAAATTACGAAAATGCCACTACCTCAACCCCTTTCACACTAGTCACTCTACACCAATCCTACACACCCATTCACACATATACACACACACCATCATACAACCATATTCATGCATCACATATCCATGCATCACCTCACCATTCATGCATGTACACTACACCCACATTGCTAAACACTCTATATTACTAATGCATAAGCATTCAACAAGCATCCATGGGCAATCATGCAAGCAACCAATAAGAATACACCATTAGCATCAATTAGTAGCACTTATAAGACTAATAATAAGTCTAATTACTAGTACTACTCCACACAATCATACAATATTATTATACCACTTCATAGTTCACTGCACACATTACATGCACAATCAACCATATAAAGGACACCCAAATATGTACTCACTTGTATACAAGCATATACACAATACATAGTACATAGATATACACTCTATTGTCACACAAAAATATAGGCCCTACGTATATGGCACTCTGAGCCATTACATTCTACACACCTTATAAATCAAGTCCGTCCTCAGACTTCCCAAACTAAGGGTCAACTTAAGGATTGACGGACTTAGACATTAAGGTCACTATACTCCATGCATACATATACTATAACAAAAGCAAGGCATACTCATATGCATACACTTACACATATATCAAATAGTCATACACATAACTGGGCATACACCTACCCATGCATGGACACACACCCATACACGTCAATATACTGATCATACCAATATACACATACATTTAACTATAAACACACATAATAGGTACATCCAAATACCTATATACATATAGTAGATAGTCATACATCAAGGTTTATACACACAGCTATACATATAATTGTATATTCACACACACACACACACACACACACACACACACACACACACACACACACACACACACACACACACACACACACACACACACACACACATGTATAAGCACAAGAGCTTACAACCATACATAGAACTATATACATATCACATATGTTACCACATATGTATACACAATACATTAGAGAAACAAAATATACTATTATACTCGGAGTATGCATATTCACACATGAGTGGGACACAAAGATCCACACATGGATCCATACTCTATATATACACACTACATACATCTCGATCAATACAATAGCCCTAATGTAACGGCCACTTTCCGACCGTTCGTATTTTTGCACGTACTTTCCTCTTTTCGTACGCGAATTTTATTTGATTTCTTCTTGGATCCGGAACATGCGTTGTGATATGTCGTTGTGACCGTATAGAAGAGTAGTTATTTGTATGATTTTTAGTGAACGTCATTTCAAGGGTCGTTCTCCCACAAATCAGCTTTAATTGAAGGGGTGTCATAACTTTAGACTTCGACGTTCAACCTTTTTATTTTTTTTGTTACGTTTCTCGTAACCTAGCACGTGACCGAACCCCGTATTCTCGACTCTCTCGGAGGCACGATCGACCGGTACCTCCGTTGTAATTTTTGGACATCAAGGGACCACTCTGTAATAAATATCTCTTTATTGATAAAACATTTTTTAAAACATTTGAAATTCCAAGTCTGTGCGTGTCTTTTTTTTAAAACATTTCGAATTTTTTTAAGATTACTCTCAAAATCCAAACCTAATAGGAAATCAATTCTTTAATATATTTTTAAAAGGGAAATCAAATCTTTTTACTAACCTCTAAATATCTAAACCTATTCCTTGAGATCCCAACAGCCAGCCTACACTCCCCATATCCCACGTTCCCCATGAATCTCTCTCCCCCTAACAATCTACAATCTACATAACTATCATCAATATTAAACTACCCTACTTCCCCTAGGATTCACGTGAACTTATCTCCTTACACAAAAAATATAAGACCTCGGTTCTTTGAAACTCAGCCCTGCTATTTTTAAAACTACTATGCAAGCAACCTGGGTTTCACGTGCATTCTTCCATCTCCTCTCAAACAAATAGAACCCCATCCGCAAACAAGAGCCCAGCAGCCCTAGGCCTGTACTTCCTATTTTGATCTCTCTCTCTCTCTCTCTCTCTCTCTCTCTCTCTCTCTCTCTCTCTCTCTACACCAGGGTCGCTAAAAAGCAAGATCAGGCTCCTTCTGCCTTTGTTTCATTATTTTAAAAACCCTATTTCTATACTCTATCCCATACTCTATTATAAACAAAGCTAGGGTTCTATTTTTTTAGCCTCACCCTACTAATGTCAGACTTCCTTGTTTTGTTTAACCCTACTCATGGCTGCAAACTCTACAAACCTACCCTAGTTTAGCTTTCTCCCCATACCCACGCATCCGACCACTCCATCTCGCCGCCGGCGACCCCAAGAGCTCCGGCCATCTCTCCATCTTGCTCCGGCGTCCTCCGACCTCCCCCTCCATTCAACAACCCCCTCCTCCTTCCTTTTTGCTGTCGACAAACCCCTAGAGCTCCGGCCACCCTCAGTCCGCCGTTGCCTCCTCCTCCTGGGCCATAGCCCAGTAGCAACCCCTTGCCATTCATTCTTTTCCCGCTCCCTTGGGCACCCCGACAGCCCCTATTCCTCGTAGGACTGTCGTTCACCCTCCCGAAAACTCCACGCCGACCTGTCCTCCTCCCCTTGACAGCCATTGCCGGCCTCCTCCTCAACTTAGGACTACCGGCCACCCCCAACCTCTCTGTAGCCGTCGGCCTCTCCCCTTGGACTCGCACGCAAGCCACCTCTCGCTCAGCCCACGGTCTCCCTTCTACCCTCCGACAGATGGCTTTCCCCGTAGGCCACAACACGTGCAGTGCCACACAGCGAACTACCGTTGCCCCCTACTGCCCACATCAGCCACCGTACGTCCATAGACACCCATGCTCACTGCTGGTCGCACCCTCTCTCGACGTCGTTGTTTTTGACGTTGTCGCTTTCTCGTTGCGCTACTCGCAATCGAGGCGATCCCGTCGCCGCTACAACTGTTGCTGTTTCGTCATGCTACTCGCAACCGAGGAGACCCCAACGTCGTTGTTGTTTCCTGCGCTACCCGCGACCGAGACGTTGCTGACGATGCAGATCCATCGCCGTTCAGATCCGATGTCCGCTTTACGATCAAACACCGAAAAGGTTAGTCCCCTAACGCGTAGTAAGAACCCACGCAGTAGCGAATCTAAAACCTAATCTAAAAGTCATCAACGATAACTAAGTTTACATTTCTGCTCCTTTAAACTGTTGCTCAACCTTAGACATCGACGAACGGACTTAAATATCTGTGCATATAGGATAGTCGTCGATTAGGCGGAACGAATCAAAAAGATGTGACTTTTGACTGTTAGGGTAGTCCTGCCAAACTTAGAAACTTACCATAATAGGATTGACGAAAAACGCGTTCTGACACCGCCGTTGGCTCGTTTCAGACGAACCATCGCTGACACACCGCTTCAACGAGACGATCCAGACCGACGACGCACTCGCCACAGCAGGCAAGTGTTTCTCACTTGCGCGTACTTTCGGCCACGTTTAGGCCATCTTTCCTTAAACTGTAAAAGTAAGAACCGGAGGTGAAATGATAGCGTCCGGGACCCCCTTGACAGCTTAGACTTGACGACGAAGTCTAAGCACACCAACGACAACAACTGACACCCTAGGTTCTTTTTGTGTGTGCGTGTGATATACTCCTATTTTACATGTTTTATCGCATATCTTCATGAAACATTTCACCCTCCAAACCCCCATTTTATACGCTTTTATGCTATTATTTGGAGCAATATGACTTTCGGAGCGTTTATTCCATTTCAGGGATTTGGAGCGATATTGGAGCAATTTGGAGTCAATAAGAAAATCGGCGACGCGAGAGCACCAATGAGACTCATGATGACATACTCGAGGTGCCAAGAAATAATACTGGAGGAAGGAATGGGCAAGAGAGAAGGTCGTGCGATCGAGCTATGATGCGACGAAGGAATCGAGCGACCCGAAGTGCTGAAAACAGGACAGCCATGCACTATTTCTAAACCTGCTATCACCTGCAATTTTTCACTATTTTTCGGATATTTTTCCCAGATAATAAACTTCAAGACGGTTCCAATGCCACTAAGAACGTGCCAATCGGAGGTTGGATGAGCCCTGAGGAATTTTTGTAAGTTGATGGTGCAGTGCTAAATTGTTCTCAGCAGCCTACTCGGTCGAGCAGAAAACTACTCGGTCCGAGCAGTGCACTACTCGACTGAGTAGTGTGAAAAATCTGCTGAAATGTGTTTTTTAGTTCCTACTTGGCTGAACATCAACCTGCTCGGTCGAGCAGTTGACTGCTCGACCGAGCAGGTGCTTTTTGAGCTCCTACTCACGTTTGGTTGCTCGACCGAGCAGTTGAGTGCTCGACCGAGCAGCTGTATACTCGGACCGAGCGGAATCTATTCTGTCCGGTTTGGCAGAGCGACATATTTTGGAGAACCTCGCTTCCCTGTCGTACTCGACCAAGCAGGAGGGCTGCTCGACCGAGCAGCCAGACTACTCGACCGAGCATGCATCACTCGGCCCGAGCAAACATGTGGACGATGTATCTGACTTTTTGACGGCTCGACCAAGCAGCTTCCTGCTCGGACCGAGTCACCGTGGGCCCACGTGTGGGTCCAGATCACGATTTTGTTTGGCGAGGGTTTTTGAGGAGGATTTTTGGCAGCCGCCAGGGGGTTCTACAGGGGGTTCTGTACAGATTTTTGGGGGCGTCTTCTATAGAAGATTTTTTAGACAGATTTTTGGGGGAGGCTTTTGTATACTTTTTAGTGAGACTTTTTAGAGATTTCTTTTAGAGTTTTTGGAGACGATCTTTTTGGGGAGTTTGGCTATGCCCTAGGCCCCTTCTTTGTATGAAGATAAGTATTTTTGCCCTTTTTGATTCTATTATTAGATCTTTGTGATTTATTATTGTTTATCCCTTTTTTTCGATGCATGTAATGAAATCTTTGTGCGTTATATTATCTATTGATATTGCTATGCTTGAGTAATCTTTTCTAGGGCTAAGGGATTAGCCCATGGATCTTAGGATTTAGATGTAAAGTTGGGATTTTTATGGTGCGTTGGTTATAAATGGGGTTGTATTTTGGTTGATCTAGCATGATCCCTAGGAGAATTCGTACTGAGATCGTGTCCACGGTCGGTGGAATCGATTAGCTTAAGAAATATCCTACGGATTTAATTAGGGAGTTAGTGGATTCAACCGAGGCACGTGACCATGCCCGGCTCGTGCCTTGAGGGGATCCACCGATGAACTATACCACTAATTGACGGCTACCGCCATTGCATCAATAAGAGCCACCAAAATACCTCGAAGCTCTAACCCACGAGAGTGGAACGAGTTGAGAGCGTTGCACCTACCATGGAGAGGGCCAAGCCACAACATACAGTGCCTCGAGTTCCAGGACAAAAACGAAGACATAGGCGTAGAAAGGAGAAGATGAAATTCACTTTACCTACCATACCAGAGGAACCCGAGGAGGAGGCCGAAGCAGTGCATCACGAGGAGGCCGAACTATATTTATTTTACATATTGCATGCGGAGCCAGAGACTTTTACCGAGGAGGTCGTGCGTCGGGACGAGGATATAACCATTTATGAGGATCCCGAGCATCACCCTCCTCCTTCAGAGCTTTTGCAGCCACCTCGTCCTTCCACTGACTCTGAGGACTACCCACCAGAGATTATTGTCCCCCTTCAGGGAGATCTCTTCACCCCCTCGCCCTTTACATTTGATTCCCCTCTCGTGTATGATGTTTATTATGATTCAGATTTCGATGGCTCATTGCACCTTATGCAGGATACACATACATATGATCAAGAGGTACAATGGGACGTACACGAGGAGGAGAACGAGGAGTTAGCACACATGGATGCTGTTAAATATGATCAGGAGGTGCGCTGGGATGAGTCTGACGATGATGATGAGCATCCTGACGAGACCCACTCCATTATGCCAGAGTTACCTGAGGAACCAGAGGAAAACAACGAGGAGTTGATCGATGTGGTGCATCAGAGTATAGATTTATTTCCAAGGAAGTGTTGTCAACTATTTTTTATTTTAAATACTATTGTTGATGACCCTCTCTGGAATACATTTATTTTGGAGAAAAATTATCCACATCAGATTGATGTGGCTCATCTCTTGCAGGGTATAGGTGGAGTCCTTGGGGAGATGCTGGGAGTCGCATTGCTGGAATCTGATGGAGTCCGTAGAGATACGCACCTGGCGGAGCCACGGAAAGAGCAGATAGATCAGCTACCTGCCCCGGCAAAGATTCTGGATCCGCCCTTTGCTATAGGTGATATCAATCCAGTAGTGTAGTATTTTATGCTTTCAATACACACGAATCCTCTCGACATCGAGAGGACCGTATAGATTTGCTTGAATAAATAACACCTCTTATGACGGCCACAAAAATCTTTTACACCCCGAACCCATTATTTTTATTAATTACCCTCTTCATATTTTGAAATGTCATGCCATTTTGCTAATCACCATTGAGCATTTCTTTCAAGTGAATACTCGCTTTCTTATTCGTTTGACTTGTTCTCGCTTAGCGAAGACGTGACCTTTTTGATCAAGTCATTTGAATAGTATTGTTTGGTATAAGCTTGGGGGAAAGCACTCTCATACATCAATGCATGTGCATGTAGTTGCATTAAGATTTCATTTCATGTCATTCATTTCATCATTTTTCATTCACCCCCCTCCCTATTTATCGGTGTTCCTCACCTTTTTCTTTTTATGATCACATTGAGGACAATGTGAAGTTTAAGCTTGGTGGAGTGCATTTCCATGCCATTTAGTTGCATTTTTTCTTTATTTTAGGATTTTTAGAATTTTTCAAATTTTTGCATCATCTTTTTGTTTTTTCAATCTTATTTTCCGTTTATGTGTGTTCATGCATCACATTGCATGCATGTTTTTCTTTTATTTCTTTCTTCTATTTTTATTTCTCTATTTTCTTCTCTTTCTTTTGCTAGATATGTTCCGTGTGATGTTTTTATCTTATGCTTTCACCTCTCTCACAACGCTACTTAGAGAATTTCATAATCCTAATCCTTATCAGTACTTGAAAATACTCTTTGATGATCTCTCTAGCATGAATGCATGAAGCTTATTGAAACTGAATATGTAGAGTAGTATTTAGTTTATTTCATTGGAAACACACCAAGATTCATGCATCACTAGAATATCTGAAGCCTTGCTTTCATCTCTTATTCGCATTCTTATTGCATGCTTGATATAATTGAAAATATTACTGCTTGACTTCACTACTCATTGATATGGTTAAAGATACCCTTGCTATTATACGAGTTTAGTTGATGTATTATTTTACAGAGCTGTTTATGCACACTTTTGAGTGAACCGAGCGTTATATCTATTCCTTCTCCATATATACCTTATATTCTCTACATGTCACTTGATTTTACTCCCCAAAGCTATTTCTACCGCATCCATTCAAAAAATTCCCTACAAAAGAAAAGCTTGCTCCAAAAGTCCAAAAAGCCAAAAAGGGGCCAAAACCAAAAAATACAAATACTTTTGCTCCTACAAAAATCCAAAAAGAAAAAAAGGGGGGAAAAAGCTCAAAATTCAGAGAAGAGCTCAATTTTCATTACTTGGAGCAATACATATACTATTGGGAAAACCAAAACAAAATTCCAAATCCACAAATACTTCTTTGGATGCGGCGCCTCAATTCAAGCTTGGGGGAATCTTTTGACCACATGAGTGAGCATGACATTAGAGTGGAGTCGTGCACGAATGGGAAAGTTTGATAATGCTAAAACTTAACGAAATAATTTAGTTACGGGGATTTCTTATGATTTGATATGAGGATGTGTATGTCTTGATTTTTATTCTATTCTTTGCTGCATGCTTTGTTTGAATTTCCACGCTTCAGTTATATCTTCTGATTGAAAAGTGTGTCGCCAATGTTATACATATTCGATGCTATGAAACATAGGATGTTGATATAAACTAAATGTATGAATACTAGAGAGACCCCTTTCGTTCATTCTTAACTCTCAAGTACTTTGTTTATATAAGATATGAAATCTCTGTGGTAGTGTGTGATTTACTTTCTGAGTCATTATGATATATGGTGAATGTTGATGATAGAATAATCTAGCGACCCTCTTTTCTTCGTATTCCTTTTTGTTTTCTTATTTTTACCTCCCGGTGAGCTTCATATTCGTCTTCCTCGAGGATGAGTAAGAGGTAAGCTTGAGGGATTTTGATATGCTCCTATTTTACATGTTTTATCGGATATTTTCATGACATATTTCACCCTCCAAACCCCCATTTTATATGATTTTGTGCTATTATTTGGAGCAATCTGACTTTCGGAGCGTTTATTCCATTTCAGGGATTTAGAGCGATATTGGAGCAATTTGGAGTCAATAAGACAATCAGCGACGCGAGAGCACCAATGAGACTCATGATGACATGCTCGAGGTGCCAAAGAAGAATACTGGAGGAAGGAAGGGGCAAGAGAGAAGGTCGCGCGATCGAGCTATGATGCGGCGAAGGAATCGAGCGACCCGAAGTGCTGAAAACGGGATAGCCGTGCACTATTTCTAAATCTTCTATCACCTGCGATTTTTCAATATTTTTATGATATTTTTCTCAGAAACTAGACTTCTAGACCGTTTCAACGCCACCAAGAACGCACCAATCGGAGGTCGGATGAGCCCTGGGAAATTTCTGCAAGTTGATGGTGCAGTGCTGAAATTGTTCTCAACAGCCTACTCGGTTGAGCAGTACACTGCTCGGTCCGAGCAGTGCACTACTCGACCGTGTAGTGTGAAAAATCTGCTGAAATGTGTTTTAGCCCCTACTTGGCTGAACATCAACCTGCTCGGTCGAGCAGTTGACTGCTCGACCGAGCAGGTGCTTTTTGAGCTCCTACTCACGTTTGGTTGCTCGACCGAGCAGTTGAGTGCTCGACCGAGAAGTTGTATACTCGAACCGAGTGGAATATATTCTATCCGGTTTGGTAAAGCGACATATTTTGGAGAAGCTCGCTTCCCTGTCATACTCGACCGAGCAGGAGGGCTTCTCGACCGAGCAGCCGGATTACTCGACCGAGCATGCATCACTCGGCCCGAGCAAACATGTGGATGACGTATCTGACTTTTTGACGGCTCGACCGAGCAGCTTCCTGCTCGGACCGAGTCGCAGTGGGCCCACATGTGCGTCCAGATCGCAATTTTGTTTGGCGAGTGTTTTTGAGGAAGATTTTTGGCAGCCGCCTGGGGGTTCTACAAGGGGTTCTGTACAGATTTTTGGGGGCGTCTTCTAGAGAAGATTTTTAGACAGATTTTTGAGGGAGACTTTTGTATACTTTTTGGTGAGACTTTTTAGAGAGTTCTTTTAGAGTTTTTGGAGACGATCTTTTTGGGGAGTTTGGCTATGGCCTAGGCCCCTCCTTTGTATGAAGATACGTATTTTTGCCCTTTTTGATTCTATTATTATTTCCCTGTGATTTATTATTGTTTATCCCTTTTTTATGCATGCAATGAAATCTTTGTGCGTTATATTATCTATTGATATTGCTATGCTTGAGTAATCTTTTCTAGGGCTAAGGGATTAGCCCATGGATCTTAGGATTTAGATGTAAAGTTGGGATTTTTATGGTGCGTTGGTTATAAATGGGGTTGTATTTTGGTTGATCTAGCAAGATCCTTAGGAGAATTCGTACTAAGATCGTGTTCACAGTCAGTGGAATCGATTAGCTTAAGGAATATCCTACGGATTTAATTAGGAAGTTAGTGGATTCAACCAAGGCACGTGACCATGCCCGACTCGTGCCTTGAGGGGATCCACCGATGAACTATACCACTAATTGACGGCTACCGCCATTGCGTCAATAAGAGCCACCAAAATACCTCGAAGCTCTAACCCACGAGATTGGTATGAGTTGAGAGCATTCGAACCACGAGAGTGGTAAGAACTTTGTAGATCCTTAATGCACGTATCGTATGCGCCTATCGCGAGAGCGGGGTTCATGCGATACATTAGATTCATGATGCCTAGACGCATGAATTCACTTTCCAGATGCTACAAATCCCCAATTAAACCAATACAACGTAAGAGTCCTAGCCTAGCATCGACATCCGACGGTCCTAGTGGCGAGTCCCAAGCCCTAATCTTTTGTATTTTATTTCTTTCTTTCTTTGTGTGGAACCTCTTGCTTGCGACGTTGAGTGACACAACCTTCGCATCCATCACCATTACGACCGTTCATATTCCACATCCACCAATAAACCCACAATTCTAACTCAACCTAGAAGTAGATAGGTATTATAGCACCGCTTCCCCGGGTTTGATACCCGCTTGCCACTATACCGTGCTCTTGTGGTAAACGACATCGTTTCGGAGTTAGTTTCGAGCCGATCAGCGTGCGTGTGGACCCCTTAGAATGAACAACTCCTCGTGCCATGGTCTCCGTTACAAAAGCCTACGGGCGTTTCAGATGCTCTCCACGTGAGAGTGATCTCTGTGTTGCAAAAGCCTGCGGGTGTTTCAGAGGCTCTCCAAGCGAGAGTGATCTCTGTGTTACAGTTTCACCTACGGAACGTTTGTCGCTCACCAAGGGAGTGAGAGATACGCTACAGCTCGTGGGGATAGAGGCACTCACCTAGCAGAGTGAGTGGTCCTATACAGTGGTACAGGTTCACCTACGGGAAGCCTGGTACTCACCTAGCAAAGTGAGTGTCCCTGCAGACCGTGGGGATAGAGGCACTCACCTAGCAGAGTGAGTGGTCCTATATTGTCTTGTCTTGAGCACGTGGGTTTGGGTAGGGTTGAGCGGTTGCACGGGGAGAGGGTCTGGCCGCCCTCGAACCGTAAGGCGTGAACCCTTCGTGACACACACGTACTTCTTGTCTTGTCCTGTCTGGTCTAGTCTAGTCCTGTAGCTAGTGGCATACGTTACGGCTACTGTTTGTCACATTTACTTTCCTTGTATAATAGTATAACTGTCATGTTATCACAACTGCATGTAATCAACCAGTAAAATGTTGTTAAAAATTGTTTCACACTTACAGTAGAGTCTAACCTTTTCTTGTAGACTTTACCTGACGTACAACTCCTTTTCTCTTGGGTGTTGTACGTCAGATACCGAGCCAGAGTACGTGGTCGAGCCAGAGCTACCTAAGGATGTTGACTCGGAGTACCTTCCTGACGAGGACCGGTCCTAGAGATACTTCCCTGTTGCGGATCCTCAGAGGTTTTTACTGCTTTCTAGTTCAGGTGCGTAGCATCGTTTACTTTTCTACCTAGGCTGGGTGCTTGCACCATTAGTTTAGTTTCTGCAGTTGTTGCCATGATGGGCGTTACTTTCCTTTTTAGACTCTTGTATTTCTGGATATCTTGATGGAATAAAATGAATGCATCTTTCTTTCAGTACTTCTGTTGTTACGAATTTTATATATGCAAGAACCTAAAATTTTTTAAATGGTATCCCTACAGATGCTTATTGGACCCGAGCCTCGCAGCTCCGGCCCATGCGGACCTTCGTCATGTCTTGCTTCCGTCATTTTGGGAAGCGAGGCGTGACAGGTTTTAGTGGTGGCCCATGCAGGTCTTGCAAATATAAAAGTTCGTAGCAATAGTATTACTCGCATTCATCTTAACCTCCAGTTTATCTTGTACGAGTCTAATTTGGGTCCTTCTTGTCAATAGGATGGCAGGAAGACGCAATACCCGAGCCGGATCTTCAGCTGACGGGGCCCTGGATGGCCAAGGTGGCGAGTTTCGCCAATTTTTGGGCGTTATGAGAGAGATGTTGGATGTTCAGCACCAACTGGTTGAGCAGTCCAACTGTGCTGCCCGAGCTACTCCGGTTGCACCCCCGCCGCCCTCGCCTGCACCTCGAGCTGCTCCTGGAGTGAAACAGTTCAATGAGCTTCAGCCGAAGATATTTTCTGGGAGGGAAGGACCATTAGGTGCTGATGAGTGGATTCAGAGCACAGAAGAGAAGCTGGTAGCTGCAAAGATTCCTAAGGATACCAGAGTTGAGATAGCGAAGATGCAGCTGACCGAGAATGCTAGGAACTGGTGGCACATTGAGGAGAGGCGCCTGCAGAAGCCAGTGGAGTGGAGGACTTTCAAGTCCATGTTCAGAGAGAAGTTTTTCCCCAAGGCTGCAAAGAGGGAGCTTTTGAGCCGATTTATGAATCTGAAGCAGGGGAATATGACGGTTGATGAGTACGAGGCAGAGTTCGAGATGCTCAGTCGATTCACCTCGCATATGGTTAAGAAGGAAGAGAACCGAGCTGATCAGTTCCGTCAGGGGACTGCACCCCAAGATTCAGGCTTCCATGTCCTCGACAGACTTTTCGACTATGGGAGCTGTATTGAATGCATCTAGAATTATGAGATTGTGGCGCGCCTCCCTGATCCTTCTGCTGGTGTAGGAAAGAGACCGATGGAGCAGTACATGCCTCCTGCTGGGCCAACTATGAGACCAGTTCAGTCAGTGCCTTTCAAGAGGCCAGGAGCACCTGCTCAGAATCAGATGAAGGGCCCATGCATTTTCTGCGGCAAGCCAGGACATCAGCAGAACACTTGCAGGAAGAAGTTGAGTTTGTGTCTGACATGTGGAGCTGCCACACACGCCGTTATAGATTGCCCGAGCTATCGCCATACTGAGGGCGGAGCACCAGCTCCACTGCAGAGTAGAGCGCCTACCCAGAGAGGAGCTATTGTTCGTGGAGCTTATACCATGACGGCCGTGGATGTCGTCATTGCAGGTAATTTCATAGGCTTAGTTTTTCATATTATAGTTTGGATTATTTTTTTGGCTATATGTGATTGTATCAAAACCCTTTTGTTATCTTTTAAATCAAATCTTTAAAGTTTTGAGACTAGCACACAAGATCACAACCCCCTATCTTCCCCATCCAATACCACAACTCCACACGTTTTTCCCACATGTTTTTAAACATTCTTTTCTTCTCTTTCCCTCTTCGAGAGTGTTATTTTTTTATTGTTATGATATTGTTAGTACTAGCCATTATTGTGATAGGATTATGTTTGCGGATAGGCATAGAGTGAGATGAGATATGTTGTACCGGTGATTAGTTGATTTTGAACACAAGGATATTGGTTTAGATTTCTTTCGGATGAAGGGAATGAGTGTAATGCCCTGAAAGCTACTGCACAAGTACTAGAGGGGGTGAATAGTACTTTAAAATAATCAAGAGTATAAGTCCTAATTATTGTGCAATCACAAACAACTATGCGGAATAAATAAGAACAACAAGAATAATACAACACAAACACAAGATATAATGGGTTTGGATCCACCCAAGTCTCCCCGACTTGTTCCCGGTGATCTTACGTCCCAGACACCCGGATCCATTCCGGCTACTTGAGTTAGAATCCACTAACTCAAGTTTTCACTAAAAACTTCTTGTAGAAACTACCACAAGATCAATCAATACAACAAACGAATCGTGACTCCCACAAACCGGGATCACGAACTGTTCTCACAACCCGAGAGATAAACTCAAATAACAAATTAATTGAAACAAGAAACACTCACCACAAAATCCTATGCCTTGAGAAATACTTAGAATTTAGGGCAAGAAAGGATGATGAGAAGAAATGATCACGAAACCCTAGCACCACCAAGATGGACAGAGGAAGATGGCTAGGATGATGATGATGATCGTGATTCAGCCTTTCAGAAGTATGAATGCACACCAGCCGAAAATCTCCTTGAGAAAATAGGTCACAAAGGAGAGAGAGAGATTTTCGCGAGAGAGAGAGAGCCCTTGGAAAATTGATATTCGATTGATTTCGAAATAGATCTGAAATCACTCTCATATTAGAGAAATTTCCATGTTTGAAACGTATCAAACACATATGGAAAGAATCAAAACAGATCAAGAAAAATCGTGGAAATAAAATCTTCAGCGGCTGGAAAATTAAAGCAGCTTAATCGGTCTAAGAAGGATCACTGACCGATTAGTTTAAGAACTAGTCGGTCGGTGAACCTTCTTGGACCGACTAGATGGATGACAGAGAAATGAGTGAAATAAAGGGAAAAACTAGTCGGTCTAAGAAGAAACACCAACCGACTAGTTTGACAACTAGTTGGTCGGTGAACCTTCTTGGACCGACTAATTGGTCAACAGTAAATAGGATGAAATATACAAAGACAACTAGTCGGTTCAAAAAGAATTTCCAACCGATTAAATTGTCATCTAGTCGATTGGTTCTTCTACTTGAACCAACTAAGATGCACAGAAAGCCATGAAAAGACGCGATAAGCTAAGGAACCCTTCCTAATGGCTTCTAAGGCAATCCTAGAGATAAGATAAGATAGACATGAGGATAACTTAGTCAAGTAAGACTCAAGGCTTAACAATCTAAGAAACGAAGCTAGAAGACAATATCAATAGACACGACAAATAGTCTTCAAAGCTTCAACATGATGATTCTGAATCCCTTGACTTCATTAATAACTCCTTGAGCTTCAACGAAGCTTCAGGCATAACGATCACGCGCTCTAAAGAAGTTTTGGGACGTCGCTTGAGATCTACAGAGTAATTTAACGACGATCTCCATAACTACGCTCAAAGAGAATTAGTACACAATATTTATGTTTGTTCATCATCAAAACCAAATCAGGGGAATCAATACTCAACATTATCCCCCTTTTTGGTGATGACAAACCAACATAAATATAAATCAATAATAATGAGATAAATAAAATTTACTTACTCCCCCTGCATTGATGACTCGTTAGTTCCATATTAAATTATAAACATAATCATCAAGCAGAAGAGAAAAGTATAAACCATGATCCAACTATTGAAATATAGGATCAGAATCCATAGATTTTTATATCTTCACTCCCCTGAATCTAACATATGAAATTAGATTCACGGTAATTGTTTAAATTATCATTTAGCATAAGGTCATTATTAATTCTCTCCCACATTGGCATTATCTAAAAAGAACGGGAGGAGGCCAGCGACAACAACCATGGTTAAACAAAAATCTAAACAAGAGAGTCAAAGAACATGACGACATTCCAAATGACACCAAGGAAAAATATCGAAGAAAACAAGGTGTGTCAACTAGACCATAGTCGAAAAACGAAAAGAGAAATCAGCAAAACACCATCAAATCATATTATTGATTAGAGGAACAATCTCTCCAATATCAACATTCTAGCAACTTGAGTGCATGGAAAACAATTCATGTTTTCATACAAACAAAGCTATATGACCAACATAATCGACGAGCGACGAAGCAAACAACAGAGACAAAGTAGAATGTGCACAAAGATACGAACTGCAACAGGATGTATATACATATATAGAACAGCAAAAATGATACATCCAGATAGCAAAAAATATCGAACATAAGCAGATAGCAGTATAAAGTGCACAAGATACAACAACCCAACATACATCAAAATGTATCACAAAACATACAAAAACAACCACCCAACTATCCTAGTCCCACTCTCTCACAACTAGATGTATCATCCAAAGTGCTCGAAGGAGATTCCTCCAAGGTAGGCTCAGGAGGCAGAGGCAGGATCTGCACCAGCGACAGGCTGTGCAGACGAAGTGGCAGACTCGGGAGCAACAGAAGTATCCACTGAAGGAATGGTGGCAGCAGGAGTGCTCTCGAGAGCACAGACTGGAGAGGCACCAGCAGGAGTGCCCTCGGGGGCACGAACCGGAGAAACAACAGCATGCTCCTCATCCTCAGCAGCCTCCATGGCTTCCTCATCAGAGACTGTCGGAGGGACCTCAACACCCAAATGATCACAAATGCGCACGAGAATCTCCTCATATCGCAAGAGACGAGCCTCCTGACGGCTCAGGGAATCAGAAGAGGCAGCATGAGACGAAGGAGGAGGAACTGAAGGGGTGGTCTGCTGAACGTGTTGCAAGGCCGCAAGAGACTTCTTGATGGCGGTCATGTTCAAGGGAGGACCCAAGGGATGCTGATCATCAGGAGGAAGGGGAACTCCAAAGTGACGAAAGACCAAAGTCAAGAGGCACGGATAGGGAATATGAGCGGCCTTGGACGACTTCCTGATGCACTCAAATGATTCCATCTTGTCCAGAATGATGCGAGCCCAATTTATCTCGCTCCCAGCAAACAAGGCATAGATGAGCTTCAGGATGGGCTGGGAGGACAGACTAGAAGAGCCGTACTTCAGAAGAAGACACGACTTCAGAATCAGATTGAGGACCCACGCATTCGGTTTGAAGGACTTGGAGGGAACGCCAATCATGGCGGGAGGAATGACGTGAAACATGTCAGCTAAGAGGGACTGATCGAGATCGTGGATATCATCCACAGAGATGTCAGACGGGAGCAGACCAGACGATGAGACCCCAAGAATTTGTCCTAAGATCTCTGCAGTGAGGACAATGGGCTCCCCAAAACAGTGGTCTCAATACAGTGCTTGTCGTCATACTCACCCCTAACTCGATTTGCATAGAAAAGTTTGACGAGTCAGGGTAAGGATGAGGATTCGCCTTGGGATCGTGGCGAAGATAGTCAAGGAGACCGCTATAGGATAGAAGATCAGTGAGCCTAGGAAAATCAGTGAACTGGACATAGTGCTCGAGGATCAAGGGGCAATGCTCAATACGGTTATAGGCAGCTAGACAAAATGGGTCATTACGACACAGAGAGATATCAACCCCACCGGAGGGCATAGGATCCTTCCCCTTGGGCTGACGAGAGGAAGTGCGAGGAGGCAGAATAGGTTGTTCCTCGGCAGTCTCAGACTCCGGG